>OMNV01016545.1:0-15072 GCA_900303265.1 Brotula barbata | reverse complement strand
TGTTGCTTCTCTCCTCTGTGCACTGTCCTTCTTTATCTCAAATATGATGTAAACAAACGCAGACACGCCGACTGTCGTACATCTATACAGACACACTGTCCTTGACTTGGATGTTAATTAGTTGTGCGTTCAATGCTAATGTTTTGTAAATGTGTCTGTTCACGCACAGTTCTCCCACTCTTTTTTTTCCCCTCCAGCCAGACACACACACACACACGCACACAGAGGTCTCTGTATTTAAATAGCATGATGCTTTTCCGCGGCCACTATGTTTTATGTCAGGTCAGCAGGTTTGAAACTGCTGATGACACACCTACACTACTTTTCCTTGTTCAACCCCCCTTGTTCTCTCTCTCTCTCTCTCTCTCTCTCTCTCTCTCTATCTCTCTCTCGTGCCTTACGTGCTATCAGTGGTCCATATTGAGTTCAGACTAATAAATCATTTTTCATGACAGTTTCCATGGTATTGTCTTGGTTGGGTTGTTAATCTGGGAGATTAAGAGAGTCTAATCTGGTGTGAAAAATATAAATGTACTGCACATACCACTGCTACACACTACTCGCGAACATGTAATGTAAAGCTGATGTAATTCCCAATTAACTACATTTTGCAATTTTAGACATCACAAATGTTTATACACAGATTATGTTTACATGGCGGCTACAAAATAGGATTATTGCTTGCGTTCGGCTGAAACCTGACTTTTGAAATGCATGCAAACATGTTAGTCCGACTGAAAACGGTGTCCATTTCAGAGGAGGACAGAGGAGAGTGCGTACGTATAATGCCTCGCTGTGGTTGGACACGTAAAAAGATATTATGGATCTCTGTAATCGTTATTCAATCCCCTAAAAAGTTCACTTCAATCCGAGCTACCAGTTTTCAGTGTCAGTGACATAAACAGCATGAGCAGATTGCTTCTGATTCATTTAAAGTGTTTGTTCATTTCAAACAGCGTAGAGGAAAGTTTACTTTCAAGTAATCAGTTTGTTTGTTGAAACGCTGCTGGAGCACGCGTCGTCTTATTAGTAGTACTAGTCGCACCAAAAGTACCAAGAGTAGGCCGCAAAGAATGCTCCAGTGTACAGGGCTGTTCGTTTTTCATTAACTATCTCTTCTTTAATCTTAAGATCCGCCGACAGACACACCACAGGCTAGTTTGTTCTGTTTTGGTATGTGACGCACAAGGTCAACCGTAAATACGTCTGATTGCAACTAGCTGTAAGGAAGCACATCGCCACCTACTGGAGTCACCACGTACTCAGTAGCTCGGTTCTTCTTTGGCTCTAATACACGGCGACAGTGGCATTATCCAGGTCTTTGGCCAAGTCCAGCTTTGATTACAACTTTACCCGTGAACCTGCTCGCAGAGTCCTGTCTGACACATCAGGCGATGAGCCGCCACGTACCACCGTCATTCCCTGCATGAGACAAAGGCAAGACAAACGCAAGCTAACTATACAAATTCCATCCATTATCTACACCGCTCATATCAGGCCTTGTTGGGGGTGGAGCCTATCCCGGCGGTCACTGGGCAAAACACCCTGGACAGGTTGCCATGTCTATTGCAGTGCTGACACATAGAGACAAGGAGGAGGAAACCAAAACAGACACCAAGAGAACACGCAACTGTACGAGATGTTGAACAAAATATTTTATATGACACTAATACAAATGTGCTAAAAAGTTTCAACGTCTCTTTATTGATATTTTTGCTTGTGTGTTTCGAGGTGAGTAGGTCCTTCCTGTCCCCCTTGTGTGGCATTGTGGGAAAAGTGTTTCCTTTGTGAGCACGCTCCAAATGGAATGAATGTCGAATGTATAAAGGCACAATGAGGAGTGATGAATCTTCACATAGTTGACATAATGGAATTACAAAACATTTTTGACACACAGGTCTGACATTGAAAATTCTTGATGCAAATGTACAAATATTTATGAAAAGTATTGTGTTTAATTTAGTGACATCCAACCTTATTTTTTTGAATGAGTCACTCACACAACCCAACGTTGTAAAAGGAGAGCACAGTAAACATCCTTGTGTACAGCAAAAACTTACAAGTTTGTAAAATTAGAGAAAGCGAATTAAAAACTTTATTTTTAATGTGTGCCTGTGTGTGCCTGTGTGTGTGTGTGCGTGCGTGCGTGTAAATCAGGGTTGTTTCCTATGTACAGGAGGCAGACTGGCAGGCGCTTTCTCACGCACACACACATTTCTCTGGGATTGTGGCCAAACGCTTCTTTTGTTTGTACCTTCCTCTTGTCACTTGGACTTTTCTCCTCATCACTCCCTCACACTCCATTCTACTCGGTTCTGTTTGCTCGCCACTGTTCGTGGTTCGCCTGCAGTTTGTAACAGACAAAAGAAATCTGCCAAATTTACAGCCCAGTGTTGTGTCTTGCTGCGATCAGTGATAATTTCAGGGTTCGTTACGGAATAGTCCACCGTGCAGGATGCCGTGACTTGCTCAAGGACACGTCAGCAGGATGGCTGTCTGCTGGCGTGTTGAACTGTTGTCCTTGTGTTGAAGGACAGACTGTCTCGCAGAGTCTGTGTCCACTGCTGCCTCTTCCTCGTTCTTCTCACTGTAATGACCCGAGCGCTGGTGACATTATTCACATTGCATCATCTGATAATCCAGCGCAGATTATGTGATTTTTAATATTTTTGCCAAAGGGGCCTGCGTGATATCTGGTGTCGGCGTTGACATCACATTTTATGAACGTAGATTTTATGAGGCTGTTTTTCCCCACTGCTCTATTTTTAAGTTCATTTTTTACTTTCACTTTTAGTCCAAAAATGACAGTTCAATAACCCGTCTGCATCTAAACTGGAACCTCTAAATGGTGTTACTTATGCTACACTTTTTTAGCCCCGTTTTTTGATGTGCTGTAATTTTTTTTTATTTCATTTTTTCCCCTGCTGTAAATCAACGCTACTGAAGGCTAATAAGATTCATCACATCAGAGGATTTTTCTCGCATACTTTAGTGCATTTGTTCAGCAAAGCCTTCTGGCCCAATCATAGATGTGTGCTAATTGTCTGGATTTTTTTTCCCATTCCAATTTATTTTGATTTGTTTTATAAAAAAAAAAATCATGAAGTACTCAACTTTTAATTTTTTGAAGTGGCTCAAACTGAATGTTTTCTCACCAAAACCAGTGATAGTGACAGGCCTAGTTGTGGCAGTTTTTCAGTCAAACAAGACCCCCGTGACGTGTAATATGTAGACTTGATAAGCAAGCAACAGATATCTGGAACACAAAATTCAAATTAAAGGAAAACAGCACATCATATCGCAGCATCCTTCAAGATAAGGATAAGATAAACATACTCTACTGGAAACCCCCTCCTCTGTATTCCGTGGAACTAGAACTGATTGTTTACAGACTGCTACACACACAGGAACACATCGGCTGGCATTACTTAAAAAAAAACTAGCCCCAATTCCCTGTTTTTATCCCTCTGTGTTTATTTGGTTTCCATTGAGGAGCTGGGTTCAGTGTGACATGTCGTGGCACTTCATGTTGTGTGGAACCTGGTAGGATTCTGTTTTTTCTGACTAAACACTGTGTGAGATGATAAAAACTAAAGAATAATACTCCATTTTAGATTGTGCTGTATATGCTTTGCCCCTTCTTGGTTTTATTTCTCACCACACCCTCAATTAGGTTTGAAATGGGATACACGAGGACACATGTCAGAGATAGAGAAGACATAAATACATAATTTTTGCCATAAATATAGCATAGACACAATGCATACAATGTTCACAACTACACAGCTGTGTTTATTAAAGACCTGTGTGAGTTAATTGACTTATTTCACAGTCTAGTGGGCCAGACCAGGTATAAACACACACACACACACACACACACACACACACACACACACACACACACACACACACACACACACACACAAATGGGGCTGGCTTGTGCCAGTGAATCAAACTGAAATCCAAATGATTAGAACAGATGTGCTTGTGTGTAAAACTGATGAGTGCTGTATTTTTCATTTGATACAGGAGTTTTGGTAATGAATCAACAACCGTCATTATATATGTAACAATTAACTGATTATTATGATGATCATGGGGTTCATATGAGTAATTATTTACCTTTACTTTACACGAGCTTCATATGTTCTTCATATTCACAATGGTCCAATAAACAGTAAATTGGCTCTAAAAACAGTCGATGGGGAACATTTTTCTGTTGATGCTCTCGGAGACACAAAAGCAGATATTGATCGGTTCTTTCTGAAGGAATAATTCTGTAGATTTCCCTTGTTGGATGTGGTCTGAAAGAATGGATGATATTGATACCTGTCAAAAGCCAATAGTGGCTGATTGGCTGTTTGTTTGCAAACAGCGGTTTGGAAACAGGATGGTTGTTTCCAGCAGTGTGTGGGTCCCTGGCCAGCGGAAGGCCTTGTGTGTATTGCTAGTAGGAGTTCTCCCTTTGCTCCTCTGTGCCACCGATCCAACCACGAACTCCTTGGACACAGGCGCCATCACACGCACCACCGAGTAGTGATGTAAAGGTGAAGCATGTAATCTTTAAGGTTATCGTTTTAGTGTTATCCCAGCTTTATGCCTTTGTTTCTGAATTCCTTACTTGTATGAGTGAGGCCTCATCTGCAATTGTAACAGGTTTGACCCAATAAACTCTCCCATGAACTGGAAGAGTTCATTTGATTGTTGCAAATGTAGGTTAACTTCCAAATGGCCAAAAATAATTACATGCAAAAAAGCAGTTTGCTCACTCGGAATTCGTGCAAAGAACTTCTAACAAATCAAATATGTGAATGATCAGCGAGCCCAACTCCAAAAGTGATGCTCCACTCATTTGCGTAAATCTGTCCCTCTGTTTCTGTGTCTGCGGCTCCAAGGTTAACTGATTTCTCTTGTACTGTGGCCATCACCCTGCAGCCACTTAGCCTGCATGTGTATGTGTCCCACATGACCGTATCCTGCCTGTTCCTGGCAAAAAAAAATGTCCACTGCAGTCAGAATACAGAAAAAAAGGGTGAGGAAAGGACAAGAAAGCGAGGGGGTAAAAACGGACGGAGGGAACAAGGTGACGTAGAGTCAAGAATCACTGCATGGCACAGAACAAATACGATGTGTTGCCATTCTTTTCACAGAAATTGCAACATCTCTGTTTGACTTGTCCTAAGGTAAAATACAGCAGCTTTCCACTGCTGACACCCAATACGATTTTCAGAACCGTGAGGCTGCTGGCGTCTACCAACACACCTCCACATGCTACTTTTGTTTGCATGTATGGAAAACAAATCCGCAGATTGCGTCGACGCCTTTGTTTAAACAGCAGACTCTTAACGTTATGACTTTGGTACAAACTCAGTCAGCTGCTCAGATCTCGGAGGAAGAACATGGGGTTGGAGAAGAGACGAGGCAGATGAGAAAGAAAGAGAGGAGAGAGGCATGGAGAGTGAGTAAGAGAAGGAGGAGGAGGAGGAGGAGGAAAGGAGGCACCAGAGCAGAAGGTTGCTATAACAACAGCACCTTAGTCTCTCTCTCTCTCTCTCCCTCTCGCTCTCTGATCACCCTCTCATCGTTTGCTCCCCGCTGTCATTTGGCGAACTATACCTTTCCATCACGCCGCCTATCTCTCCCTCACCCCACCCTCCCTTCTCTCTTTCACTCTCCGCTCCTCTCCGTCTTCATGTTCTCGTAGCTCCTCCACTTGAAGGAAAAAAGACCATCTGCTTGACAAATAAATCTGGTCTGGTCTTCTGGCGTGTGTGCGTGCGTGTGTGCGTGTGTGTGTGCGTGTGTGTCTCTCCTCGTGTGTTAGCAGTTGCTTCCCACGTGCCCTCTCTTACCTTTGTCTCTCTCTGTATCTTTGTCATTCTCTCTGTGTTGTGGGAGCAGACAGAAGAGCAGTCAGCAGGTGTTTGTGTCAAAGAACACAGAGAGACGCAGGAGAGGAAACAAGCAGTGCTCTCTCGCCTCCTCTCTCTCTCCCGCTCCCTCTGTCTCCCTTTGCTCTTTTACATCCTCTCGTCCATTTATGCCGATGCTCTTTTCCTCTGCTCTCGCTAAGCACTCCAGTCTGATTAAGCTACTTCAAAGTTCTTTGTCTTAGACTCTCTCCCTGTCTTTGCCCGTCTCTCACACACCAGTGCGCACTCTTTGTTTGCCTCAATGTATTTGAGGAGATTTTATTGCTGTGATTGCATCTCGCCAGTGCGCGGCAGTTTCATGACAATAATTCAGACGTCTCATTACAGTATTAATTTGTGGAAGATATAAACGCTGTTTCAATAACTGCAGATAGTATTAACGCGCACGCGATGGAGTCTGATCGTGAAATAACAGCAGAGCAATCGCCTGGACAAAGCATTTATATATGGAACGACTGGGAAATACCCAGAAGACATAAACCACCGTGAACTCTGTCCACTGACAGCAGGAAACCACTCATTTTGGGCGTGAGCAAACATAAAATCAGTTTGAACCAATTAGAAAAGAGGCTGTGTGAGTGTATCACTCCATTTGTCTGTCAATAGCTGTGTCAACATCAGAGTTTTACACAACACTTGTGCAGTCTTGGCAGTGTTCCATTTAATAATTTGATGTCAATAAGGCTAACTTTTCTCATCTGGCAAGATGGCGATCAAGACGTCAACATGGAGCGGTCCCTCAGTGATCTCGTAGCCCTTGTTGAATTAATAATCATCATAAGCTTGACCGGTCCCAATATTTTGTCCATCAAGTTAAAAAACAGAGAGAAATTGTGTCTTCTGTTTGCTGTCTGCTTGCTCTTTTTTTCCACGACGTCCTACATGTACCTGTGCTTGAACGCGTTCCATTTGGAACTGTAGACTTACCCAAGCCTTTGGCAGGTATATCCTCTTGGAACGCTTAACGAATGTCTTCATTGCACTGTTGCTTTTTGTCTAAAGTAGCTGTCATTTATTTTTCTAAGTGATTAAGTTGAGTAAAATCTCCGTCAGTCCACACAAAATCTATGCATCCATCAACCCCAACCCTGAAATGAAACAGGAGAGATCATGTCCAAGGTAACCACCAATTAAGTTTGTTTATATTTCTTTATTGACTCTTCACAAACTCCACCTCAAGCCAGCAGGGGGAAAAAAATTATATCACCAATTTTTCCATTTGTAACTTCAACTTGAGTAAAATTCGGGTCAGTGGAAACCCCTCCAGTGTTTTTTGCTATTTGCTTGTTTTTGGGTTCAGCGTTTTATCAAGGATGTTAAAGTGGTAATGATTTTTTTTTTTCCTTATGGGTGTGTGAGTGTGAACGTGTGTTTGTGTGTGTGGGCGCGTGTGTGCATGTACGTGCTTGTGCTTGCTACAGTTCTCACCACCTGGGTAATTATGGGAGTTTTTAATAGGTGGGCTTTGAAAAGCGAGTCTGTTATTATCAACATGAGTCACTGGCATTTAGAGAAAGCCTGTAAAACACACACACACACCGCGCATCTCAAAGTTGCATAGGTGAGCTCTGAATGATTTAAAATCATTGATCTGGGAAGTGTAGTTTTGGCTGTCAATATTAATAGTGCATATCCTGCCATAAGGATATGTAAGCACACTGCCATCGTTGAGAACAAGGGAACGCTGGCCCCACCCCAACCGTGCCCACTTTCTTACATATGCACAATCACATACACTTACTCACAGACAAAGCAGTAAACCAAGAATGACAAGTAAGGATGGTGTCTGTCTGTTTGTCTGTGAGCTTGAGTGGGTCCACCTCGGGGTCACGATACAATCTGAATATATTTTGTCTGCTGTTCCATCTGAATAACAAAGAGCCCAAAGAGCCAAGCAGGCATTTGCGCACATGCACATTAGTGGTGCCGCGTGTGTGTGTGTGTGTGTGTGTGTGCGCGCGCATAGCTGTCAGAAAAGAGAGAGTCAAAGATCCTCCAAAATATCCTCAGCTCATCCCGCTTAAAAACATAACCATTTGAAATGTAGATGGGCAGGTTAAAGGTGAAACTCGCCGACTACTCTCATCAACGTGCATTTGTCAGTCTGCATTTGTACTGTAGTGCGTGTGTGATTTGGCTGAGATAAATGGGGCGGGGGTTGTTCGTACACTGTCCATTTTATCCAATATGAAATGCTGTTTAACTCTCTGTTTACAAGAAAATTAACTAAGGAGATTAATTTGATGTGTAAACAGACGCTTTCATGAGGTTGAGTGTTCATTTAATTCATTTTTTTCAAGGACATTTATGTTGGTGTGTGATGGTATGTGATTTTATTTTTAACGCCGTTTGTCAATGCGTAACTTATTAAATTACTCTACTGGTTTACTGTTGGAATTAGAAATGTTGATGCTTATTGCTTTGTTGGACAAACAGTATAGGATAATCATCGATGTTGTAATTACGCCGGTAACTGCGATCCAATATTTCTCATTTAGCCCCCGCGTGGCTTTAACGTTGATATATCTACGAGGTTTATCAATATGAATATTACATTTATAGATGTATGTATGCATGCTATCCATGGCTTGCATGCTTGGAATGAGTTTTTGTATGAAATAACCAAAAAGAAAAACATCAGTTACTTTAATCTTAACTTGGGAGTTGAATGGAAGCACAAAATTTGGTGCCCTCGGACCTTTCGATAAATGAGGTCCCTTCGTCCCATCCGTCATTTTAATAGCACTCACTATCTCTCTGCCAACTTCATTAGGCTATTAAATTAACAGGACTTACCAGGAAAATTGAGACTGAAAGTTAATAAAATAGCAGTGAAATTGCATAGAAAAATTTCAAGCCTATCCTGCCCACTATTCCCAGTTGTCATTCCTGTTGTATCCCAGCACATTTCCAGTGCGCGCCAAACTCCCTTGAGCTTCCAACTCTATGATGGAATAGAATACTATGGTCATGTGACACAAGCTTCACCGACTGGGCGTAAAAGCCAGAGTGTGTTTCATCTGATGCAGCACAGTCAGAAGGCACGTAGTGATAGGTGTGAAAATAGGTATAGCTTTAATTAATCTCTCTCTCTCTCTCTTTCTTTTTCTTCTTCTTCCTCTTCACCGAGTTCCATCACTGAGTCCTCCAGCTCTGCACAATTTGCCATTGAAAGTGATTTTTTGTTTTAACTTGCAGTTGTCACGTCAGGAAGGTCTGCGATATTCTGAGTCATAATTCCGCCCCCGGTTTCTTGTGTGCAGACTGCTACACTTGTTTCACCTGTTGCACAGCATTTTGCAAAATCTGATGTTGCCTCGTGTGGGAAATGTGTGTAGTCCAATTTAGGGCTTAGGTTCCTTCATACTGGCTCAATAAAGGTCTTTGAAACTTACTGAAACTGAAAGTGCTTCATAAATCACATGGTATTGGTAGACATGTGTCTCATTCCTGTTTGCCCTCTGTCACTAATTTACTCCATTTATTTCTCTATGTTCCAGCTGCAGGAGACCGTAAAGAGAAAGCTGGACAGCGCTCGTTCGCCCCTCAACGGAGACCAGAACGGTATCTGTGACGGAGGAAGCTACTCACCGAACACCAAACGGGTACGGAAGGAAGGTCCCGGTGGTTTGGACTCATTAACTGGCCTTCCCAACAATAACAACAATGTTCCGCCCATATCTCCCCTGCACCAAATGGACATTAAGCCCTTACTGGGTGGCCCCAACACTTCAGCCGGCAACAACACTACAAACAGCAATGGCAACCACGTGTCGGGCCGAACTACAGATGAATTGGGCAAGAATGGTGGCAACCATCTCCCGGACATGAAGCTGAATGGCTCGCTGGACTTGGAGGATAGCTTTGGCCTCCTCAAAGACCTGAAACAGGAGCCACTTGATGACGGAGGTGGTATGGAGTCCACCGATCCGCAGTCACTATCCAATCAGAACAAGCTATTCTCTGACATCAACCTCAATGACCAAGAGTGGCAGGAGCTTATTGATGAACTGGCCAACACTGTGCCAGAGGACGACATGCACGACCTCTTCAATGAGGACTTTGAGGATAAGAAAGAGGCGGAGTTTGGCAGGCCAGCAAACAATCAGACACCAGGTCCACAAGAGGCAGGCGGGAATACGAATGCACCGGTTGGGGGTACGGCATCAGCAACATCCTTGCCTCCTCCTCCTCAGCCTCCACAAGGGGCCCCACAGGTTTCTATGGGTTCACCACAGGTCAGTACCAAGTATCTGTATGACCCCTATCTCCTCCCTGAGATGCGGTCAACCTACCGTAGGTGATTGAGTAAAAATGTCAAAGCATGATGATCACCACTTTAAATCATATAATCATATTCAAAATTTGGGGCAGCACGGTGGCCTCGTAGTTAGCATGTTGCCTTAAAGCCAGAAGGTTGTGGGTTTATGTCATGGGTGGGCCCTGGTCCTTTCTGTGTGGAGATTGAGTGTTCGCCCCGTGTTTGCATGGGTTTCAAAGTCTCTGAGTATTCAGGTCCTCCCATCTCCAAAGACAGGCAGCTTAGGTGAAGTAGAGTATCTGAATAGACCATTGGTGTGAATGGGAGTGTGATTGAGTTGTCTGTGACAATTGTCAAATGTAGGCTAATTAAGTAGGTTGCTGAAAACATATTGAGAGAAAGATGGATAGATATTTTATGAAATTTAATGATTTAAACATACATTCATATAATATCATGAACGATGATGTGCATCAGTTGACTTTTTTGGGGGTTTTTTTTTGTTTCTCAGGTCCGGCCATCGTCTTCAGGCCCCCAGTTTGCCACCACTGCCAACGGAACGCCTCCTCAGCAACCCTTACAGCAGTCCCCAGCCGTTGCCATGGCATCTGGTTCCCCATTACACAATTGTGTCGCTCGCTCCCCTCAGACCCCCACCCAGGCTCAGACACAAGCCGTCTCTCGACCTGGTAATGGATTCATGATGAACACAGGTCCAGGGGTCGGTCAGGTGGGAACTGGGCCCGGAACGACTGGGGTTGCCCCCCCAGGTCAGCCAGTGGGCCCTGTGACCCCTGAACTTTCTCCAGCAGAGCAGTTGAAAGCCATGGCTGCTCAGCAGCGTGCTAAGCTGCTGCAGCAGAAACAGCAGCAACAACAAGCAGCTAACTGGTCTCCTGCAGGTGCTCCAACCAGCCCCTACAGCTCTGGACCCTTTAACCAGGACAAACCCAATAGTCCCATGATATACCCACCGCAAGCCTTTAACACGCCACAGGGCCCATTAGTGGCTGGGATGGCCCCCAACAATGGGCCCAAAGCCCCCATGAACAACTACCTCCCTCATAACCACATGGGCATGATGAGCCAGCAGCAGCCAAACAGCATCAGTCAGAATGCCCTCTCCAAACAGCAGCAGCAGCAACAGCAGCAAACGGCAGCCATGTTGTCCTACAACAACACCAAACCACTCACTCACTTCAGCGCGTCTGGAGTGGATCACATGGGCCAGAGGATGACTCCACCCATGGTAGGGAACAATCAGGTTAAGAACCCCATGATGCCTCCTTACATAGCTGGCGGAGGAGGCGGGGGCCAGGGAGCAGGGCCAGGCCAGACCCAGGGGCCGATCCCGGGACAAACGGCCCATCTGACTGAAGAGCAGAAGAGGATGTTGCTGATGAAGCAGAAAGTGTTGAACCAGAATATGCCCTACAATGCCATGCAGTCTCACGGGCAGGTAAGAAAGCTGTTTCCTGCGTGCCGGTCTTCTTTTCGATCGAGCTGGCTTGGCAGACTCATTCACAGTCGATGCTTTTAAAGTATTTACATTTTTTCTCTGCTTTGTGTGCTGGTTACCTTTATCTGTAGTTGGTGCATTCCTTGAGCTCCATTTCAAGGAGAATTCTTGAGATGACAAATGGAAGCTGTTATTATGGAGATGAGTACAGAGTACCATGTTGTTGGGATGTATCCTTACAGAGCTCTCAACCCTTAGGCTTCAGAGGAGAAAGGAGATCTTTACAGCTTGAGATTGTTAAATCCTTGGGCCTTTACAGAAAGGTACTACAGGTGAGTGCTGGCCTGAAGGGTCAGTTGCGTTGGTCCTTATTAACAACCAGTGGCAGGCGTCTGACAACATTTCCTGCCTTTCAGTGATTGATTAAACAAGGAGCTTTGGTTGTGTATGCTAGCGGTTGACCAGATTGTCTGAGCTTATTGAATGCACTGTAGATTGCTGTTTTATGAAAAAATCTTCCAGAGATCTAGCCAGAGAAGTCAAAATGGCGGTAGTTGCCCCAGCAACAAGCCAGGGCTGGAATAGGCATAGGAAAATGGCCTGTTGAGAGTGTATTGATGCCTCTGCAACACTAGCAGCACTGATAGCCCCCCTCCCCTGACACACAAGCACACACACACACACACACACACACACACACACCATGCCAAACACCAAAGCTAAACGGCTTCTTAGCTCATATCCCCAATCTGTCACAGTTGACTGATGGCTGAGATTGGACCACTAAGCCAAGCTAGCTGCTGTCATTACCGCAAGCCCACCTCGGGCAGTTTGTTTCCCGAGCCTAGCGACCGGCCAGCCCACTCTGTGCGCTCTGGCAGTTCAGCCAGGTGTCACTCTATCACCTCTGTTGGACGGAGCGTGTTAAGGAAGTGTGGCGGGTGATACTTCAACAGAAAAACAAGCGCTTTGAAAACCTTGTGCTTTTCTTATGGCACTGCTCATTATCTCCCAGCATCATTGTATCTTTGTCAATACAAAGTGTGCATGCTTATTGATGAACATAAGACGGGCCCCCCCTCCCTCTCTCTCTCTGTCTCTCTCTCTCTCTATCTCTCTCCCCCTCTCTCTCCCTGCCAGAGACACTCAGCACCAATAAAGGAGCAGATTTATTAAAATGGGGCCTTTGTGGCGGCTGCCTGGAGGGCTGTGTGTTTATATGTGTGTGAGGAAGTGCCAGTACGTGCACATATATGTTTGTGTGTGCTCCATACATTGGAGGGGCGCAGAGATTTATTTGAGTGAGCAGCGGAGAATTGGAGACCGGGAGGAGTGTGGAGAGGGATGTGTAGAGAGGAAAAAAAAAAAACGGAGTGACTTAAAGGAGAAAAGCAACAGCAGAGAGAGAGATTTATTTTAGAGTGAAGATGGAGCATATTAAAAAGAAAGCCAAGGGCCTGGAAGGAGACAAATTTGGGGGCAATGCAAAAGAGAGGCAGATAGAAGGAATACACTAAAGATGAGATTACGTGTCTGGATTGTGAATTGTAAATTGTACAGTATCTCGTTGCCACTACCCCGAAGTGCTTAAATCACACTCGTGAACGATGCAACCAAAGTGGCTCACGTTGAATGCCAGTTCAATTCGTCAGCTATAACTGAGACCTGGCGATACGGGCGTCAACAGGTGATTCTTCAAACGATCATGAAACGACCAACAGAACGGAACAGAATTTAATATGTCAATGTGAGCCGCACTCACGCACTTAATTTACAAATAAGCAGAGCAATAACCAGATAAAATAAAAAGTCAATCAACTCACAGACGCGTAAAGAAAACGAGCAGATGAGGCGTGCATGTAGTTTTTATTATGTGGCGAAAACCTTTAGCACTGCTCATTGTTCTATGTCAAGGAACAAGAGTGAACAAAGAACTGCTCTCCTTTCAAAATAAAGGCCTTGCACCTCCCCGGTACTGAAAACTCAACAATGCTATTCTAGGTGGACCGCAGTGTTAAATGGATTGTTGTTCAATGTAAAAGCCTCTTTAGCTATGTGTGTATGCATGGGCCTGGAAGTGTTTGTCCAGTTGTGTTTTGCTTTTGATATTTATATAAGTGAATATCACCTGTGTGTGTGTGTGTGTGGACTCACAGGTGATTTTAAACATCTCTGGTCCCCCCACACCCCTCCTCTTGTCTTTATTTCTCTATATGTGTAGGATAATCCAGTTAGCAGCTGCTCAGGGAAACTTCAGCCTTGCTCCTCAAAAGCTCATTAGTCAAGCTTTAATTGTTGCTCTCTCGTTTTGCATATTGCCATGACGTTAATTTATGCCTGTTGTCGCAGTTACCGTCGCCACAGTGGTTGATGTCTCAGTGGAAGCAGCAAGTGGGGAAGCAAATGCGCATGCACGTGTCTGGAAGATTTTTTTTCTGTGTGTGACAGGTGATGTAGTCACCCAAGTGTGTCTATATATGTGCGCTCGCGTGTGTGTGTGTGTGTCTGTGTGTGTGTGTGAGTGAGAGAGCGAGAAGGAGATACAGAGCAATTGTGAGATGAATGCAGCATATTGCACAAGTTTGTGTGCAGCTGCGTGAAGCTAGCAGCGCGGAGGCGGGTCTCTGGGGTTATCTGAGTAATGATTGGAAGAGAATGGATTGACAGGTTTTGGCCTCAGAGGAAGGCTTCTGGTGTCATTCTGATGAATTGCAGCGGGAGGTTTGACTGTGCGTATGTGTGAAGGCGTGCGTACGTGTTCGCACGCCATGCGCATATGTGTGTTTGTGCATGCGATGGATCACAATGTTGCTCGGTGCGGCGCAAAAAAGGAGCGATGGTCGTGTTAATAGCCTCATGAGTCATGACACCAACCCTCTAACACACACACTTACGTACACAAAACAACCGAGCAGGCTCTGAAAACACCCACAGCCAAATGCACTCTCTCACAATGCCTTCCAGCTTTCTACCTTCCCCTCCCTCACGTTCTTTTCAGAGGGAAAACCTGTCTTATCGTCCTTTGTGTCCCTCGTTTTCCATCCCCTTCTCTCCAGCCGCATACTCACCAGCCTGACCTCAGCGAGGTCTCAAGGGTGGCAGACTTAGAACTCACAGGCAGACCCACGCATGGATCTGGTTTGCTGTAGGGTCCGACACACGCGCTGCCTCCTCTACAAACCACAGGATGAAAAGCAGGATGAAGTAGCAAAAGGGATGGATAGATAGAAAGAGAGAGAGAGGAGGAGGAGAAAGGATTCAGCAGACACAGAGCTAGTAATTTCTCTCTCCCTTTTCTCCATTTCCCATCTATCCCCAGGAGCAGGTGATATTACCCTCCCTCCCTCACTCACTCACTCCCTCACTCACTCTCACATGCACTCATTTCGTGCCCAGCACACTCTGTCACTCGCCACCGC
>OMNV01016544.1:0-14460 GCA_900303265.1 Brotula barbata | reverse complement strand
CACTAGGTGTCACGACGGCTCCTTCATATTAAGAGTTTTGTGTTTGTCTTGTCACTTCCTGTTTTATTTTGACATCCCTGTCCTGTGTCATGTCTGGTTGCTTTACTTCCTCTTGTGTGATTACCTGTCTCCTCCCTAATGTGTTTCACCTGTGTCTCGTTAACCTTACTCCGCACACTATATATGTCCTGTGTTCCCCCTATCTCTGTGCCAGTTTGTCATCGAACCACTCGTGAGATGCTTACCAGCTCTGTTCTGTTTCAAGCGATCGTGATCGACTCTACTACCAGTTACCAGCCTGTTTCTTGTCCTGCTTGTGTTCGACCCTGCCTGCCTCCTCGACTAACCTTCTGCCTGACCCCCCAGGATCCCGGTTGCCGATTCTGCCTGTCTGATTACCCGCTACACGCCAGCCCCACCTGTACCGTCGCTGATATCAACAGAGATCCGGAACCGATCCTGGCCGGCTGGACCCTCATCTCCTGTCCAGTCCTACCCGTTGATCTCTGCTCTTCAATAAACCTTGTTTGCCTGAACGAGCTTCTAGTCGTGCATTTGGGTCCGAACCTCCTCTGCTCCGCTCCTGACAATCGTGATGAATGGTAAGGCAAAGAACATTTCCAATTATGGGGATTTACAACAGTGAACACGTGAATTTGAAGTGTACAGACAAAAAATGCACAATGCTGAATTTTCCTCATATCTTTACTTCCTGAAAAACTAAAGTCATCACTGATAATTAGGTTTAAATATTATTTATATTTAAATATGTATATCAACAATGAAATTCAATATTCTTTATTGATGTTTGTGACAGTGTGGATGGTTTTGGGGGTATATTTGTATGTGTGCTTGAGACATAGCACACATGGTGTTGCAGTCGGGGTGACAATTGGACACAGCTGCATCTAATGAATTGGTGTCAGGATGCACGGAGAGAGAAATATGGGAAAATGGGCTAATACAAACAAAGCTTTGGGTTTCTTTGAAAGTATTAAACTACCATTTCCATCATCATATGTCACATCCGATGTTAATAAATGACCACTTAGCTGACATTTCCACTCTGGACCTCTAAGTTTTGCACATGTTCAGTTTGAAACACTGAATACAAACATTTGGAGAACTGCTTGATGGCACTTCCAGCATCTGCGCCCGTCTCATAACTGAGATGGGTTTGTGGATTTATGTGCAAAATACCACACAAACACCGCTGTGCTAAGTGAATCGGCTGCTACCATCTGCAGAATGTGCCTGAGGAAATTATCACAGTGTGATGGGGATTTTTGGGCGGACAAAATTATTCTGAAGATGTCTTTTCTTCCAGTCCAGTTTGTTGATTTTGTTTCTGTCCTGGCACTTGCAAATGGGTTTTTTTTTTCACGATAATGTCGTTTCCACTCTTGGATGTTCATTTAGCAAATGATTGTCCTTTACAATTACAATTACCATTTACACTTAGCAGACGTTTTTATCAAAAGCGACGTACATACGAAAATTACAACAACAAAAGCAAAGATCTATTCAGTAAATACAACGACAATAAGCGCCATGAGGCTCAGGTTGTGGTCCAGAGGACCAAGTTGCTTCGAGGCAGTGCTACATGGCAGTGCAAGGAGGCAAGACAAGGCAAGACAAAGTGCATGTATGTATGAGTGCAGTTTATGTTGTGAGAAGGTCTTCCCTAAAGAGTGGGGTCTTTAGGCTTCTCTTAAAGATAGAGAGGGACTCTGAGGAGCGAATGGAGTTTGGTAGCTCATTCCCCCATCAGTCTTGATCGAGATTTTGGGCCTTGCTGTGCTTGCAGCACCAGTCGTCGCTCTTTAGCAGAGCGAAGTGGGTGGGTGGGAGCATAGACCTGAATGAGGGAGCAGTCTTGGTTGCTGCTTTGTAGGCGAGCATCAGGGTCTTAAACTTGATGCGAGCAGCAACTTGGAGCCAGTGGAGAGAAATGAACAGCGGAGTGATGTGCAGTTTTGGGTTGGTGGAAGACCAGGCGCCCCGGACAGATATGGTCTGATTTGGTTTGATTTTCCTAATGTTTATAGGGTGAAGCGACATGATCGTGTCACAGAGGACACGTGTTCCTTAAAGGTTAGTTGGTTGTCAATGATGACTCCCAAGTTTCTGGTAGATTGTGATGGAGTTGGCTGTGCAGAGTCTAGCTGGATACTGATCTGTTGTTGTGGGCTGGGAAGACATGGAGCTCAGTCTTTGGCAGGTTCAGCCGAAGGCGGCGTTCCTTCATCCATGCCGAGATGTCGGTGAGGCATTCCGATATTCGTGCCGAGACTGTGGGGTCGTCTGGCTGGAACGATAGGAATAGCTGGGTATCATCTGCATAGAAGTGGTAGGAGAAGCCGTGTGAGTGGATGACTGCTCCAAGAGAGGTGGTGTAAATTGAAAAAAGTAGGGGGCCAAGCACAGACCCTTGAGGTACCCCAGTGGACAGGTCGTGGGATTTGGACACTACCCCTCTCCAGGAAACTCTGAAGTATCTCCCTGAGAGGTAGGACCCGAACCAGCGTAGGGCAGTTCATGAGAAGCCGTGCTGGGCGAGTGTGGAGAGGAGGATTTGGTGGTTGACTGTGTCAAAGGCAGCAGATAGGTTGAGAAGTATTAGAACAGAGGACTGGCCAGCTGCCCTGGCTGATCGCAATGTTTTCACTACTGACAGCAGTGCAGTTTCAGTAGAGCGCCCGCTTTTGAAGCCAGATTGGCTAGTGTCATGTAATTTTTCCTCAGAGAGAAATTCAGAGACTTGATTGTACACTGCGCGCTCAAGTGTTTTAGACAGAAAGGAGTGAAACTGGCCTATAATTTTCAACCTCAGATGGGTTAAGTGTGGGTTTCTTTAAGTGTGGGTGACCCGTGCCTGTTTAAAAGCTGTGGGGAAAACACCAGTTGTAAGTGAGGTGTTGATGATGTGTGTGACTGCAGGGATAAGTGTCGGTGCGATGGCCTGCAACAGTTTGGATGGTATGGGGTCCAGCGGACAGGTTGTAGGACGAAAATCAAGACTGAGTTTGGAGACTTGCTCCTCTGTGACATTGCTAAATGAGGGGAATGAGACCCTGTTGGTTGGTGGCAGTATGCTGAGTTGGACAGGCTCAGAGAACTGATAACTGATGGCCGAAACCTTATCAGTAAAGTGTGATGCAAAAAAGTCTGGAGTGAGTGAAGTTGAGGGTGGAGGTGGTGGAGGGTTGAGGAAGGAGTTAAAAATGAACTGTATAAAAAAGTGGTGTGACAGTCACATTCGTCGTATTGCAGTTACGGGTTAAAATCAAATCCAGAGTATTGCCTGCTTTGTGTGTGGGAGCAGTGGAGACCTGTTTGAGGCCAAATGAGGACAGAAGTGAAAGAAAGTCAGCCGATTGGGTTTTATCTAGATGGATGTTCATGTCCCCCGTGACGATAAGTGGTGTGCCATCTTTAGGAACAGTTGAGATTAGCATGTCCAGTTCGACTACGAAGTTCCCCAGTGTGCCTGGTGGGCGATATATGATAACCATAAATAGTTTTACAGAAGCGGTAATCGTGATGGCATGTTATTCAAAAGATGAGCAGTTGTTTAAAGGGGAGAGTGGTAAATTTCCAGTCTTTGGAAATAAGTGTGCTGTACCACCTCCATGCCAATTGAGACGGGGTGAGTGGGTGAAGGTAGAATTAGTTGAAAGTGCAGCTGGTGTGGCAGTGTTCTCTGGGCGGATCCAAGTTTCGGTCAGGGCTAGTACCTGGATATCATGTAGTTGCACTACTGCTTGGATGAACTCAGTTTTATTTGCAACAGACTGACAGTTCCGTAATCCAAAAGAGAAAGCAGAGGGAGTAGCTGTGGTTTTACAGACAGGGTAGAGGTTCTTATGACTACGTTTTCTTTTGTGTTTGGTTTGTTTTTTGCGGTTGCCTTGGATGACGGGGATACATGTAAAGCACATGGTGAGTGAGAAACCATAGCAGAGAGTAAATGAGATAGCTTGTAATGAGAGAGGCATATCTGTGTCCTTTCATGGTGGACTCGCACAGGTAGACTCGCAGGTCTTTACACATGAAGGTCTTCACACAGGACTCTTCAGCGTAGCTTGTGTGTTAAAATATCAGGAAGCGTTATAGCTGAGCCTCAATCATTACCAAGGCTGAGACCGTCCCTTTCCGATTTCCACTACAACCAAAGAACAGATAGAGGGTGTGACCCGCGTCAGCTGACACATCTGAGTGAAACCGTGAAGTGCCCAGCCACAACAAAGCCTGCTACAGCCTAAGTCCGAAACTAACCAGAAACAAGATATGCAAACACTTACTGATCAATTGCAATCCCTGTCTAGATTCAAACTTGTTGGTTTTTTAGCAGGATTACTAAGACTGTCCTGAGACAATTCTAGTGTCTTAGCAAAGAGAAGCCTGAGCCACGAAGCGAGGATCCGTATAGACAGTGCAGGAACAGAAAGAAGTGAACTGCAGGGTTCTCTTCAGGCTCGCTGATTTTACTTTTACGATAGCGATCCATAATGACCCATTGTTGTGTCAGTGCTCCAACACAATGAGAGACAAATGAGCCGGTTGAACACCTGGTGAAGATGGTCCCTGGGTATCGCGGTGGGTGGGGTACCAATTTGATGAACTGCAAGGACACACGACATCCAACTGGTCTGGGGACCAGTTGCAGAAAGACAGGAGGGAGAAAACAGTCTGAGACCATTATGCTACTTTGCTTTGTTGCCACGGACCCTGACGTAACCAGGATGTGATTAGAATATGGATGAACATCCACCCGACCTAGACTCAGCTCGCAGGGTACACGGAGCAAAGTTTTTAAGTGCTGCATTTGCAGTCGCATTTTTAAACCCAGGGAAGCAATCTATCAGCAAACTCATCATTAGAGGGATGATGTGAATTTGGGAAGCTTTACCTGGGGAAAAGAGACTCGAGCCGATAACAAGCAGCTCGTTCTGCATGAGGCACGTCAAGATAGGGACCGACTGTGTTCTGATGTTTTTTGTTTTTTTTTCAACAACAGCACTGCTACATTTTACGCTTTGTCTTACAGCGCTGTATCATCGTGTGTTTAATGTGAACGAATGGATTTGACACATCGTTACAGTTGATATTCGGGCTGTCAGTTTCTGCCCGGTTTGGCAAAAAGCACATTTTTTCCACTCGTGCATTAGTGCTCAGAGTTGTTTTTAGTTATTTGTTTTTCAGTTTCGTGTCACAGCGACTGTTTTTTAAACGCACATATATTGATGAGTAGCTGTTATGAAAAGCTGTTATTTAAAATAGAAAGTGAAACTTGATGTAGCATTTTGAGCATATTTTATTCATAACCACGGTCAAAATCAATCACTTCACTGCAAGTAAAAATGTTCTCCTGAATTGAATCAAATCTGGGCTAAATCGATTTACATTGAATTGTTTGTCATTTTACAGAATAGTTTTTGTATTAAATTGTACATCATTGCTTTAAAATCATATCAAATAACTGAGAGAGAGATTCATACTCATAGTTATTATGCATGAGGCTTTGGGTGTATATTTGTATGTTTTTATGTGTGTGTTTGAGACATTGAATCACATGCGACTGATGGAAATTGGTCACACCTGTGTCCAATTGCAACACCAGGAATCTATTTAGGATCCCTCAGAGGGCTGCTCTGTTTGCATGCTGACACTTGAAGCAGACAAACTGAAACACTGTTTCTTTAGTCATTTGGGGGAGCACAAGAGTGGTCGCTCTGTCTCAAACTTTGAAGACCAAGCGTGTGCGCCTGTTGTGAATTTTACCAGGGAGGGGGAAATGAAGGAAAAGATGAAAAATAAACCACTAAAGGCACAGTGAGGGACAAACATTTGACATCCACAGCCGTGGGACAAAAGAAGAGAAAAGGGAAAAGCCAATCTGAAAATAGAATGAAACAAACACGGCTGAAAGCCAGCATGAGGCTCAAACACTCGTAAGAAGCCCAAACATTGCACATGCGTTTTATATTTATGCATAGAAATGAGTGAACTAAAGCAAACTAGCATGCAAACATTGCTCATCAAATCAACTGTTAAAGCCATGTGCTTCATCTTCACCCCAAAAGGTTTATGCTCTAATTTTTCCTTGAGATTTGGAACACATCAGAGGGGGGGGAAACAAAAAGAATGTGGGCTGTAGCAGTGAGAGGAGGGTCGGATTGGAGAGTCACCCAATCTGTTTCTTTTATTTTTTATCATCTCTTTGATTTCGGAAGCTATTTTGCTCTACTGGCTCCAACGCAGCTTATTATCTTCACAAGGAAGTCTTTGCCGTACAGCGATATTGCAGCTCTGCCTCCTGGGGGAGTTCATTTAAACTGCAAAACATGTGACGACGGTCACATATCCCACGCCATCTTTGAAATTGGGCATAAAAGGAGCCTTTTGGTCCTAGATAATGACAATAAATCAACATCTGAGACTTTATTTCTGTTACAGTAATAATGACAATAACGCTTGAGCTATGCAAAAGTTGTTTTTTGTATAATGAAGCTATCGCACATCGTTGCTCACTGAAGTTGGCATAATTTGGTACATGCAGTGACATCAAACTGCCATTTCAACTCTCACACAAAGGATCATATTAGTATATGTAAAGTATGACCGAATAATGAATTTCGTTCATTTATCAAGAGGATGGTGGTATAATGGCAAATCTGAAAGTTTTAATAGAAGCATCAGTTAAGTTAGTTTGTAATATTGGCTAATAATGGGTCAGCCTGCTGCATTTAAAGGGCTGCACCAGTGGGTTTGCATGCCTTGGCTCATTAACTGCAAATTGCAAAAGTCTCAATGCTGCAGATCATTTTTCCGAAGCATACTGCATGTTTTTTAAGCAGTCATTAGTTTCAGCACACTACTAAAATAGACATGAAACATGTCTTATGTACATAATCCATCACGGTGAAGTATGGGCTTTAATTTGTCATGGGCAACCGCGGTGGTTTACTTTGTGATTTAAAGCGGACGCAGACTTCCATGTATCATTCAATCTTCCAGTTTAGGAGTGTTTTGAAACTTTAACAAACCCATATTGTGATTTGAAAAAAGGCATCAGTCTGGTTCTGCGCTCCGTTCTTGCAGCACAACTGTGCACACTGAGCAAATAAACGTTTACATATCGTCTGGGGAAAGGCCCCTCCCCAATTAAGGGTAAAGTTGAGCTCGCGTAAAGGTTTTCTCCGCAGTTCTAGTTGTAGCATTTCACAAATATCAACAAAATGATATAGGCCGATAATCAACCGATGAGATTTAAATTGGTTAATTTTGGCTAATAGTCTGTACCGCTAAGATCTTCACTTGTTTTCACAGTTTGGCTTTATTTTAGCTTTCTATTCTTGATGCCCCAATTTTATCTTCAAAAATCTTTTTTTTGAAGAAACACCCCCAGCTGTTAAACTATTCACTCTTTCTGCGCTTGTTTAAGGCTGCTCGTGTGCTTGCTCTGAATTTCATCACATTTTCCCCCAAAAAATCAACATGCAATTAAGGCACTTTTCCTATCTTTGGAAAATCTTGGAGTTTTGTCCAGGCACCGTAGCTCCGATCACAATCCAGGAGTTGCATTTGCGCCAATGAGCTAAACGACGGCGCTGGTTTCTAATAATTGTTAATGCTAATTGCTAGCACCTGGTTTCAAACCAACTCCAGCAATGCGCACTGTTTTAAGTCAAACGCGGCCCGACCAGTGGGTCGAGTTGCTCGAGTGTCGTTGTCAGCAGGGTTGGTCCACTGGGTTTGTCAGTAAGAGCTCCCCATATAATAGCCCCCGGGCTCGTTTCATGCCTGGTGTGGGGGTTGGGTCGATTAAACACCAGTGTCCCTGGCCGTGACAGAAAAAAAACAAAAAAAAACGTCCACACACTTAGAATCACCCACGGTTTATTCTCCAAGCTGCTACCTCGCAGCACAGACACGGTCTCTTTTTCTCAGCAGATGAAAGGGCAATCATATCTCAGTGGGATGTGGAAATTCATCACACTAGGTTCACGCACTTGACACGCTGTCAAAGTGTTTGACACTCGTCTTCCGGTCAGGATGTGGTCCTGAATATTAAAACCTGCACATCAGCAAAGGGCCAGCTTTCAGCCATGACAGTGACGGTGCCCCCGGTAGCATAATTACTTCAATCATCAACCTGGAGTTAAAAGCACATTTTGACGAATAATCGCGAGGCTACCACATAGTTGAGCTTCAACCAAAAAACAATTCCCGCTCTTAGTTGTACGCTGTCTTTGCAATTTTCAGTCTACTGTGAAGCACAAAAGGCAATTTTCAAGCACTTCATCAAACATAGTTGTCTTTCTCGTACATTTATTGTGCATTACTAGTTTCAGTCTTCATTGAATCCCCATTCATCTCTGGGATCCTTACTTTGCATAATGACAGCACACAACACATCTATCATGGTATTACACGTATTTTAGTCTGCTGCAAACCTTGAATTACTTCACGGCACATTCTTTGATGTCTCATCAACTCAAAGCCCTTTCAGCGTAACTCCGGCAACAGAGATTCTGGCAGTAAAGGTGACCCCAAGGCTGTTTTTCTGCAGGATAAAGCTTCATGTATCCAGCGTGGGGGTGACCTAGCCTGTGGCTAAATGATCAGTGTGCATCCCAAAAGTGACGGTGATTCCCCCAGTAGATGAATGATTATTTTTACATTAATCTTCCTGACAGAGCCGCGGTATGATGATAGTACCAACTGAGACGAGACCTACAAACCAACACATCCCCCTTTTGTTTTTAGCACACGTCGCTGCACAGCTAATAAGAAAGGTGAAAACGCTCGCATGCAGTGCCACCACCAATCTACCGTTCTTCTCGGAGTCGGAGATAGAGAAAGAGCAGACTGAATGCATAATGACACGTCGCTCTGTTCTGGCATGCCATTAAATCTGTATCTTTTTAAGTTTCTTTGCAAATATAACCGGCGTGCTGGTCTCGCGCAGGCGTCGCTTGTGTGTGTCAGTCAAAGACGGGGTGTACGTGTGGCGACGGGCTACAAGTTCAATCAGCTTCGTGCACAACAGCCCCTGAGGATTGTCAGATGTGGGAGAGCAGGAGGCAAAGACAAAGCGTAGCCTCAAGGTAAAGCCAACCCCGGTTCAGAAAAGACCGATGGAAGAGCTCGTTCTCATTTCTCTCATGCTTCTATCTTGCTGGTGTATAGTTTGAATAGG
Source organism: Brotula barbata (assembly GCA_900303265.1). NCBI lineage: Eukaryota > Metazoa > Chordata > Actinopteri > Ophidiiformes > Ophidiidae > Brotula > Brotula barbata. The sequence goes on along the minus strand of OMNV01016544.1, from coordinate 5,255 downwards.
CCCGGCGCGGTATGGGTATGGGTGATTTATTAGCTCGGACGACAGGGGGCCAGCTCTTTGAAGTCCGACTAAAACGTGACCGCGCGATCTAACAACTCCTGGGGCCTTTGATGAAGTGTTTATCTATAAATCTACATGCCTCGCCCGTGACACCATGATGCGTCTCAAATTAAGTGTCTGCCCTTTGACCATAGCTTTTAAACCCGTATGTTCATAAAGACGGTTTTTGATTTACTTAACATCAGGTTTGTGTACTCCACCAGCATCAACGCCTGTCGTGCAAGGAATCCTGGGAATACTCGTTCTCGCTCCCTCGGCATTGTCCCGTGTCCTCTCTCTCTTTCGAATTGTAAGCTGTCGGACCTTGATAAGCAGGCAATAACCGGAGACAATAATGATGTTCCTCCATGTCAGATGTGCCCGGTGTTTCATGGGCGACCCCTGAAAAGTCGTGGCACGGCGGAAGACGAGGAATCCCTCTGTCGTTTTTAAATCTGCAACCTACGGATTAGTTTGTGAAGCGAAGTCTTACTCCGTTGCGTTCCGTGCGCGGTGGCACTTTCAGATAACACAAATGCTGGAATGGGCATTCAGTGAGCTGATTGATTTAACCCTTTCCCCCTCTTCCTACCACAGCCCCCGTGGATCCTCCCGCTAAGTCGCCATTACTGCAGCAACAGCTCTATTGAAAATGGTTAATTTGTATGTCAAGAGGTGTGTCTTTTTCTAGTGCGTGCCTTCCCGCCTGAAAACAGACAGAGGCAGGAATGGGTGTTAAATTCCTTGATGAATGGCCCGCAGTGATGTATTCGGGCTCACTTGTTTATTGTCACTGCCCTTTACCTTTGTTAATTAAGACCTCTATTCCCTTAGCAGCCTGCAGGTACAACTCATTCACTGTGCTCCTGAATGCCGATATCTGTGGTATTCAGTTCAGCACGAGTTGGACCTTTGCGGCACACGGCCGTAGATTAAAGCACTCTTTGGATTTCTCTTTTCGCTGTATCACAATGTGATCGGATACCGCGTCTCCCCTGTCACGACTATTTATCAAAGGGGAAACCGCTGACACTCGTCCCCGGGGTAACATACAGCGAGCGAACAGGTATGTGGACGGATGCTTGATCGGAGACACGTGCTCAGGACAAAACATTGACCAGCGCCAGATTAATCCAGGGACCTGCAGCTTTTTCCAGTCTGTCTATAAGAACACTGAATCAAAGGGGGGGGGGTGAATAGCAGGAGGGAGAGAGCTATGGCTGTCTGGTATTCAAGGTAACCAGAAAGAGAAACGGAAATGAAAACCTGTCTGTAAAATATGCTTGATGATTCGGACTGAGTCACCAAACGCTCCAGATGCAGAACGTTCTTCAAGGCTTCAGTGGTAGTAATGGTGCATACCAACCGCAACAAATACACAGTAATAGGTCCATCATCCATCAGTCCGTCTGACCTTCTGTCCATCCTAGGACAAAAAACTTCCATTTGTAGACCCAATGCAGCCTTTTTGACAAGATTAACTTTATTTCTGAGTGTTTTTAGTAAATTATTTCTGGGTTATTTGAGATACCGCAAACATGTTGGACTTTTAATGAATATTTGCTTTGAATTGCGTGACAGTGTTTGTCATTTTCAGACTGTCCCTTGCACCGAGCAGCATCTTTCCCTCCACTTATGTTACGTTAGAAAAGTCCTTTTGAAAATCTGCTCATGTTGCCTTTTCATCCAGCTGTCCTGTTTCTACAACGCATGTGACGTGTCACGAGTCCATAATTATGAAAGTCATCACATCGGAATTTCACACGGAACAATCAAACGGGCACTGTGGCATTCAAAGGGTTGATTGGTACACGCTACCATTTTCACATTAGAGTTAAAAAACACTTTCAAGAGCGACGGGGCGCACAGGCAATTAAAAGTAGCTAATTGGTGCTAAGTCCTGACACAGAGGAGAACATTGAAACGCCGGGTGGAATGAGATCAAAGAATCTCACACAGTGTGAGGAAGATCAGCCTACTTAGAAGTAAAGAAAACCTAACGTGCGCTCCCCAAAGATTCTAGTGAAGCTTCAAAGCTAAAGAGCCGAGGTGTTTTGGATCTGCCATTGTTGCACAGTCAGGGATGTTTGATAAAGGATGCATAAAGAGATTTATAAAACACTGGATTCTGTCAATGCAGGCAAGGTTAAGGGCACATTGAAAACGATTCTGCTGTTACATAATACGAAAATCTCTTGGGTTTTTACGAGTAGCTACACTTGAACTTCTTTTTTACGTTCCGATGACTTATGGACTAAAACACAGCATGGAACAACGGGAAAAGGCTTACTTTGGCAATTACACCGAAGAGGCACTTTGAGGGTTTGTTACAGTGAAACCTGAACACGCGAAGGATCCGGAAAGCCACAAACTTTTATGACGAGCACGTTAAGTACGGCCTCCTCTCTGACAGCTTTTTATCATTTAAAAGAATGGCCACGACGCGAAGCACCGATATCTCTCCACACTCGCCTTTTCTGTGCTAACACGCTCTCTATCAAAGCCAACCCAAAAGTAGTGGTAGAAAAAAAATAGCAAATCAGCAACTGAAATAAAAGCCGACAAGGCAGATCGAGCGAGAAAAAGTGAGCTCAACAAAAAGTACATTACGACGCCTCATCGCAAAATAAGCACGGGAATGAAACGAGCATCACGGTTCCGTGGTATATAAGAGGAGTGAGGGAATCTGAGATTTTTGGGGGGTTTAAGACAAGGTCTGAAAGTTTCTGTCTGCAGCCTGTCAGAAGTCTCATAATCTGCTGACAGTGATGGGAGGATGAGGGTGAGGTGGATGTCCTGTAGCAGATGTGAAATTTGCATGTTGACAGGGGTCGGTCAAAACATTTTCCGTGAATGCTGAGACCGGGTGTAACCGTTTCGGTGCCGTCGACAAAGAAATACGCTGCTGGGAGGACGGAGATTATGTAAAAATACACAGATCTTATTGTCTTCATTGTTCACTGTTTAAATAAGAATCTTCAGATTAAAGGGGGTCAGAAAAGTTCAAGGAATTCCTCCAAAACTTTTCCTGTTGTCTTATCAGAAAATCACTGTTTGTTAATATAATTTATGATACATAATGTAAATGTGTGTAGAACAGCTGGATCTTTGGAGTTCAGGCTGCTGGGATCCTCTCAAACGGACAGACGGAGGCAGTGGAAACAGTTTTTAATGCAAATAGAAGCTACGCCACAGCTTGAAGTTGTTTTGGTGATCCAACACTGATCAGACTGTGGTGACAAGTTGTGGCTGGTTGCTAGGGTAACAGCAGCACACAGAGGCAAGGCTCGCTGTCAGCCACACTGTTTGGTTTATTGGCCAGATTTGTTCAGGCACAGCACAACAGCGAGAGACATCGCCTCAGCTCATCACTTCCTTTTTTTTTTTACACCGATTTTTCTTATAATCATCTTCAAGATGGGATGAACAAAACAGGAAGTGATTTTTAGGAAGGAAGGAAGGAATTTTCCATTCCACAATTCCATTCAACAATCATAGCATGTCTCAGAAATACAGAAATCACAGCAGTAATGAATAATAATCACTGTAACCTGAATATACACAGATTATAATCCCCCAAATTATGGACTCCACATTCAATATACTGTTTATTGTCGATACTGATTTCCAGTTTTTATTAGCCATTGCTGCACTCTCACACTCACATCCAGTCTCCGGTGTTTTACTTTCTGGAAAGTAGCAGTACTCGAGCGAGAAAAGAAGAAGAAGAAGAAGAAAAAAAAGGGTTAAAGATTTGTAGCTGCAGGGGAAATATTGGCCGTGCGCTACAACAACAAAGACTAAAGGAACTAAAATAACAACCTCTCTGCAGCTCGGCAGGCTGACACCCGGCATGATGGATTTGAGAGGAAATATTTCACACCTGCGCAGGGTGAAAATACACACAGACTTAATTCGACATTGAAATTGGATTATTAGGAAGACAATGGTAAAATATAAGCATGAAGGAAAACATAGCGTAGTTATCGTATTGGATTTACCGCAGCTTTAAGATCCTTTTAGCCGATCAGGACTCGGTTGTGTTATATAGCTTCCTTTGTTTTTCTTTCTTATAATCTCTTATTGCACACTCGGCCTTTAGAGGACTCGGAATCTCTATCTTTGAATTGAACTGACTCTTCCTTTTCCCCACATATGAGATTTTCAGCCCTTTTAAAGCCCATTCAGTCCATTCAGGAAACTCTCTTATACAGTAGTTGGATATCGGTCATCTAAAACTATTATTCTAGTCCACTAAAGTCTGTAAACATTTATATTAATTCACCGGAGACACAACTGAACTTGAGCCACATTTAACTGTGAAACTCCATGATGTAATTATGAGTAAACAACATTACAGATAGGTCTTTTATCATACTTTGCGACAATATATTAGATTGTACAGTGCATTATACTGCAAGTCAAGCTCGCCCTAGACAAAAAAGCTAAAAATAACCAGAGCAATGTCAGAGACACCCTGCCCTGCATTTGCATATTAAATATTATTTCACTTGGGTCACTGTGCACAACCGAGACACAAAAACAAACAGAACGATCTGTGACATTGTTACGTGTCATCGTTTCGTGCCAGGAAGTTGTGCAAAATCAATCAGGTTCTTAAATATTCCAACGTCACAGAGCTAACTGACGTGGCTGCGAAGACACTCGTACTGTTCAACAAAACAGGTTTAAACTTAATGCATTCAAAGAGTTCGTGTTTTATTTGGCGTTTGTGGTAAAGAGACGGCATCGACTCGGGGAGACAAGGTGACACGGCGTAAAGCGAGGCCCCGCAGGTAGAGCCCGTGGCCTTCCCTTCCTCTGATTAGCGAGTGTGTTGCTGAACCTGATTTGTTGAGTCCTGTTTCCTTGTCGAGCTTGTTCTTTGCTGTTCTGTATTCCTCTTCCTCTTTATTTTCTGCTTTGAGAGCTTCCGCTGTGCGTCTCCCTTGCCTGAGTTCTTTGGTAAGGCACAGCTTGTTGCTGCACTGCACATGAATGCAAATGAGCTCTCTGGAACCACGGGAGTGTTAAGTTCCCTTTCCTTTCCCTCCATCCCATCCTATCCCATCCTGAGATGAGTATCCATGTATACGTCTCTGAAAAGAGGATGCTGAAAACAGACTGGAGGCTGGAAACGGGAGGAGCGTTTCATGTATTTGCTGAATCACAGTGGATTAATTAAAATAAGACTGAATTGTCATTAGTTGTATTTT
>OMNV01016543.1:0-13909 GCA_900303265.1 Brotula barbata | reverse complement strand
GGGGAAGGGAGGTGGTTGTGAGCCTGCTGCCCCGGCGATGAGGCATTTGTGGAATGTCCAACCTGATTGTTGGGGTGTGGAAGGGCGGTGGAGTTTGGGGTCGAGGGGTGAGAGGGGGTCCTCTCACCGCTGGAGCTTGCCATATGTGGAATGGACCCCTTCTGAAGCCCCTGCAAGAACAGATTGTATGATTGTATAGGCTCATAAAACATGCAGTGTCTACTATTTCTAAACAAGAGGTCAATTATTTCTTTGATTTGATTCTTTAACTACCATACATCCTGGTGTTTTTGTGTACCGATACACGTGTTACTTATATATATTCATGTTTCCATGGTCATGGTAGCTTCTCTTTTTAGTATTTAGCTACACTCTAGAGAAAAAGAGGCTGAGTACATTTCAAGATTCTTACGAGACAAAATATGACACATTTTACTATTTGCCTATGAAAAACAAATGAGCAGAAAATTGGCACTTTACAGTAATGTAAAAATCAGTATTTCTTTCTGCAATGTAAGAAATGTATTGAATGATTTCCAAGAGAGCCTGTTTGTCTATGCTAAGTCAGAAAACGAGTAGGCATACAACAAAACCAAAAAAAGGAAACAGAAACCAAAAAAAAAATTCACATAATCATAGAAAATCATATCTGTGCAATTTCAACATCAAAGGAATATAATGCAGCCTTCTTTTATAGACTGAGGTGCAACAGTTCAACATGGCCACAGTTTGGCTTGTATTGCGATTTTTTACATGCTTTGGTTTCGTTTTGGTTTGTTTATTACTTGTACTTATTATGATTATTGTTCATTACTTTTGTTTAAAATGGTGTATTTATTGTGGGGATTACTTGGGCCCTAGTCAGACCTGGACAATCCAATCCCAAGTGTCCAGATCTTAGTATGTCTCTCCATGCCTGCTATTAAAGTGCATCTTCAGGAATGCGACCTGATCGTACATTACTTCCCCGCTTTAAATGCAAATGAACACATCATTTGTTGTTTTATTTTACACTGGAGTTGCAGCCATGCCCAGCCGCAACCTTTTGCCTCCATCTTTTTAGTAATGTCCCCATATATCGCTCAGTCGCAATCTCAACGGCTCTGAGCTCTGTGTGTGTGTGTGGAGTGGTGAGGGTGAGCGGAGAGATCACGGTCATATAACGCAATAGAAAGTCTCACAAGGAAAAGAAACAAGTGCACATGAATGAAGTAAATAATATAAATAAACATAGTTTCTCCTGCGTATTACAGTGTCCTCATTTCACCGCAGGTGTGTGGGTTGGTGAGTGTGTGACAGCACCACAAATGCACGCAGCTAGGTGGCCCTACAATGCATCCTGATAAGGCAATGTGTTCAGACACACACATATCTAATTTCGTATCCCTTTCAACTTATGTGACTCGTCATTGATATACTGACAGTTCATTGGATAGCTACTCTCCCGGTAAGGGGGTGGGGAAAGAAAAGGGAGTCCTGCATGCACACAGCCTATGCGGCACCAAAAAACATCTGATACACATGTGCAAACTAGACTGAACGGTTCTTTTTTTATGGTTTTGCATCCCTATCATAGACTGAATGATACATGCTTGGATATGTTGAGGGGAGTAGTGGCGTTTAGGAGTTCAGTGTGTTTTAAATAAGGCTCAGTAAAAGTTAGAAAGGCACTCACTGGCAACTCCCCTTGCAAGTTGCTATATAGCTTGGCAAAAGCTAACAATAAATGCAGAAAAAAGCAGTAACTTACTGCAAAGGCTTCTGTGTTTCGATTGCTGAGTCAATACTGTCAATAGTTAAGATATTTGTTTCACTACTCGTAGCTTGCTAATTCCCTACACTGAAGAGCATTCTATGATGTCACCGCTTAACATTCAAAATGAATGAATAAAGAAAGAAAGAATGAGAGAAAAAAAGTCCGGGGCATACTTTCGGATATTCAGGCATCCTTCCCACGCCCTGAGGAACACAGAGTGATCTCTTACCTGAGAGGAGTTTTGGTGCAGGGCCGGGTGCGGCGTGGCGTCCTGTGTTTGGGTGCTTGTGCAGGTGTGAGGTAGCAAAGCTGTGTCGCTGCTGCCGGCAGGTTGCAGGTAAGGCACGTCTCCGTTGGGTCCTGTGGCTGTGGGCCCTGGTTGATTATTATTACTACTACTACTACTACTACTGTTACTACTACTAATACTATTACTATCACCCACAGGTTGGGGGTTTGAAGGTCCATATGTCCCAGGTCCCAGGGGTCCATTGGCCAGCGGCTGAGGCAAGCAGAGGGGCCGGTGGGGTCCCAGCTGGGGTCGCATGGGGTGCAAGCTGGGGTTGGGGGAAGGGAGGGAGTTTGTGGTGGGGCCGTTGGGGAGAGAAGGGCGCACCTGACCTCCTGAGGCATTCTGCCTCATCTGTAAACAGAAAAAAATGACAGTAAATGGTAAAAACAAGAAATAATTAAGAGCGCAAACCTGCATCAAGGCCGAATATTTCTCTCCATGTCGCCATAGCAACCAAAACCTGTAGTTGTGTGTATCTTTGACATTTACATTCTGACTGGTTGCACTTTAAAACCTCCCCGTATTAACCTGAGTGATCTGTCAATTACATTTAGGAAATATGGATGTAAATGGATAATTGAGTAGTAGTGGGTGGAACAGTTCTAGATGAAACTCTGTAGCTGTTTAAGATATATTCAAAATATTTGTACGTTACTGAATCAGTACCATCTCAAATAGAGGACCAGCAAGGCATCCAACTATGGCTGATAGCTAAGGAGCCTATCTGAACACAACTTTGTGAAACACATCCAGATCAAGGTTGGCTGTATAGTCCTTACACACCTTGAGGATCAGAAAATATATCATGTTTAGCATTTCCAAATTGTTGGGGTTGTTGATTTAATTTGTAAGTCACAGTTAAATCTTTCTGCTATAATTACAACTACATCACCTGAGTGCAATAACAAATGCTGCTTATATTTATTCCTGTTTCCATGGTCACACCTGAATAGTATGAAGCATAAACATTCACACATACAAGTATGCATAAAATAGTGCACATCAACATGAGAATTATTCATGTTTAGTGCCAGTACCTTGTATTGACTGTAAATTATTTACATTTTTAGATATCAATTATTTAACTTCAATTTTTGTGCACAACCATGCAGGTCCACTGGTTTGTTTGTGTGTGTGCATGACCTGTTTGGGGGTATTTGTGAGTGTACAGTGTATGTATTCGTACCTGATGCTGGTGCTGCTGCATCATTGCGAGTTGAGCCTCCAACTGTTCCAACATCTGAAGCTGTAGGGGCTTCAGGCTGGCCCTGTTACTCCGCAACTGTTCCAGCAGCTGAGCAGAAATTGAAGCAAATTCATTGTTCACACATGTATAATAGGTTTGGCAACTTTTACGACAAGAACATCATGAACACAGCATGATGTAAAGGTATTGCTAACCTGTAACTTTTGAGGGGAGAGGTACCAGTTGGGAACTTGTTGTTGAGCTGGATTGTTAGCCCAGGAATCACTCTGAGAAAAATTAAAAGAGAAAATGTGGGACAAAATGTTGAGGTTCTGAATATTTTGCCAAGACACAACTGTTTTGTTTAACACAAGCAAGCAGTTACCTTGGCTGGGCTTGAGGCTCTCTTCCTCTTGGCTGGGCAGGACTGGTCCTCTGCTTGGCCCAGTGAGCCCACATGAGGGGGCAGAGACTGAACTGAACCCCCACCCTCTGTATTGTGATTGGGTTTACAGGCCTGTAGGGGGATGGCAGGGAAGTGTGCAATGGGGTGAGGAAAAAAAAGCAGGAAAGGAAGATGAAAGAGTAAAAGAGGATACAGGAAAATGAGAACAACCAATGGGGAAACAAGGGTGAATGTCAAATAAACAGCAAAGAACATGGAAGAATGTAGTGAAACAAGAATAAATTGAACAAGACGTCAAGTTTTACAGAGACAGCAAAGCATGGTAAACAGGGAGCCAGGGGGAAAAGCAAGGGATAGAGATTGCGAAAAAGACAAAAAAGGATAGGAACACCATGAGACCATGTCAACAAGTACTCATATCATGTAGAGCGAAACATTCCTGTGAATCTGGAGTTGTTGCTTCATGAGCCAACAACATCCCTGGGATATTTCTCCTGCGTGAGGTAGTGCTATTGAAGCACTATGATTAATATTACCATATAGACATACGACTTAATCTTTATGCCCACAGAGAAAGCCTACAGGACAGATGTGACTGACTTGGGGTTGCACATTATTGAAACACAGAATATGAATACAATTTGAACTGTGAACTGTATAGTGGGCACGGTGGCTCCTGAAAGTAAAATGTAAACAACGTATTTAAGACGGAAAACGAGAGACGTTCAACTTTAAGTGATCATTCTTAGTTTTGTTTTTTCATCTCATGACTAACATCTAGTGGTACTGGAGGGTAATAAGAGGAGGTTGGTCAACAACCACTCCCATAACTCCATGCAAAATGTAAAAGTATGTCTCAGCAGAACAAATCGGTAGACTTGTTTTTACTCCATTATGCCCTTAGGACCACACTAAAACAGCTTTTTCGTCCAAAAAAAAGAAGAGTGGCTAAATCTGACAACTCAATTCTTGTGATATGTCAGCTTTTTTGAAACAATTTAATTGTGATGTGGATTTGACCAAAATCATCAAAGTGGTGGGTGACATGGACCAGATTTTTGTCTTTATTTTCTACTTTCACATTATTGGAGTTGAAAAAAGATTTGTGTAAAACACAAGCAGGATTCCAGTAGTTATTCAGTGGAAATGAAGGACAACTGTGGTACAAATCCTACATGGAATGCAGATTTTGGATTCAACCTGGACAAACCAGCAAGAGAAACCTGTTCTCTCATTACTTCAGGTTTACTACTGTGTATATCTATCAAAGAAATTTAAATGTTTTTGTAATTTTTGTGTGGATGGTCAACTTTTCTACAATGGGGTGAAAATGTTAGCTTGGACACAAAACATTTTGACACTAAAACAGAGTTTCAAATTTTCCAGCTGTATGTGGATGTAGTACTATCACAGCAAGATAATGTCATTCTAAAACATGTCAATGGGATCACTTTAAGAGCACTCATGCGTAAACTTTGGTGCTATTGTGGTGTTAACTCAGTGGGGAAATATTAATGATCAATAACAAATCTCATCTAAACGTTAGGAAAGAAACAAGGATTTCATGAAAGCGCATTCATGGAAGGGGGAGTCAATACACTGTTGAACGATACTGTTTTTCTCCCTGTAGCTTGATTTCTTTCGAATGAGGCAGTTTCTTGTGTCCAAAGTTGTCTTTTTTCTCCTGTCATTTTCTGAGATTGTCTTTTTATTGATGTTTAGTCAAAGTGTGTGCCCATTATTGCATTAGCCTTCCTAACACCTGCACAGGACTACCTTCATCATTTTCAAATGCCAGGCCAGACCCATTTATGAAAATTCCTACATGGAGATGAGTATGAAATCTAAAACTCATTTGAATGCCTTTAACCACAAAAACATCATAGAAATTCATTCATTGGTACTGAATTTTGATTTGATTCCAAAAACTATTCACACTAGAACATATATCTTCCTGTGGATCTGCTTTTACAAAATAAAACCAGTGATTAAAGTCATCACATTCCTATAGCACAACAATGAAAACTCCTGAACATGAAACAATAGAAATGCTGGCATCTGTGATGGCATGAATGAAAGTGTAAAGTTTGAACCACTAGGGGACACTGCTGGGGCTTTGCAGGCAGCTGCAGGACATCTAAGGTCAATTAGTCAAGGGGGAAGAAGATGGACAGATCCAATTGGAATTCAAAAGCTCCTCTACTGCAGCAGAACCTCCCCAATCACATAGAGGCAGTGTCAAAGGTCAAAAGTCAATCAGTGTGAGAACTATAAACAGGCACTTTAATCTTTTCCAAAAGGTTGCGACAGTAATTCCCCCTCAAACTGATTTCTCTATTAATTCTGGAAGGGAAATCCTTAACACCAGATTGCAGTTGTAAATATCTATTAGTCTACTGATTATATTATTATATCAGTTATGTTATTTGTTGAATAGACGATATTAGTACATGTATATACTTTGATTATATGCATCCATCAGTTTGTTACTGTAAAAGATAAAGAAAGTAAAAGTAGTAACAGTAGAAATTAAAACTAATTCACCCCTAATAATAATCTAAATACATCATGACAATTTTCCCTGTTTGACATGCACGTGACCATTGCAGACACAGAGCAGTAAATGTGTTGAGGTGTAATGAGGTGTTTCATTCTGATTGGTTATATCAACGTAGTGCGGAGATCTTACAAGGTTGCTCGCATATTCACAAGAACATAAAAAATAAAGGCAGCAGGAGAATAAATTTACCAAAAAGAATCCGTCTAATCTTCAATGTAGTGTTGTCCTGACTTTCCATTTACATGTAATTTTAAATTATTATTTTTTAAGTAACATGGGAATATGTTGGAAACCTGGCCCAGCAAGCCAGATTTGTAAACTTGTTCTGACAAAGATGGTAAAAATGAAATTTGATTTTAGGAATGGCAATTAATTTGGACCTTGATGATTAACACAATTGTAAAACGGGTAGGAAAAATGCTATCTCCAACAAGGACTCAAACCCGAGTTTGAATTAGAAAATCTGACACCCCCCGACTACGTTATCGGTGCTCATCTATCTTTAGGTAGAACAAATAGAGATGTACAGGAGCCTGTGGAATTTGGGCACCTGTGCCAGTTCAGAAGTATGTTAAATGTATTATTTCCTGTACATAGCATGATGGGTGAAGCCAAATGAATACTGTGCTATGGGGGCCAAGGGGAGCAGGGGACTGGGCTGGACTCCTCCTCAGTCTGAGCAGATGCCATATAGCCGCCACGACATGTAAACGATACCGTCATCATTTAGAGAAACAAACATTTCACAACTGACTTGTGATTCAGTTTTGTGACAATGAAGCTGAAACTATAAGTGAACTGTGAGAGAATGTGCCATTGAATAATGATCATCGGGGAGGTTAAATGTTTACTTCTTCAGACATTTAAAATGTGTTGGGTGGAGTTAACCTAGGGTACCACCCACTGTCAAGTCTGTGCCTATGTCCAATTTGTTATCAAGGAGTGAATGTACATATGTACCACAGTACATGCATCTCCATTAACCTGTAGGCAGATATGTGTATACATTCTGATTGTAGCTGTCTCATTTCATGGGACGCATCCCTGAAGGATGTAGTCTTTGTACTCTTACGCAGTTTGCGTACTACGGGGGTAGAAGAGCTTTAGGTCTAAGTGTTGATGGGAAGGCTTGCAAAGAAAAACTGTGTGCGCCTATGTCATTTAAGCTCTCATCACGTTAAGACTTTTGTTTGCATGTTTAACGCCTGAGGCACGATCACCAAAAACCATCATTCTTTTAGTTATCTTTATTGTATCAAACAAGAAATAAATACAGATATCAGTAGTGCTGAGGCCAAGAGAGGGCATGCAATAATATCAAAATGTTTAAAATTGTTTGAAATTTTTTTTTTTAATTTTCTCAACACAATGATTTCGTTAAGATCTGAAGAAATCAAAAGTTGTTTTCTCGAGATAACAAAATTTTTCTTAAAGCATAAAGCAATGTCAGCCTACTGAGGGCTTGATTCAACCGTAATGTGATACGCTGATCAATATGGTTTGTTTTTCTGCCACTGATGGACAATGATAATTCCAACAATCATTGATTAGGTTGTGGCTCCATTGTCAGTCCACCTTTGAGAAACATTTAATTTCTTAAGATCCAGAAAATCTTTTGTGAACGCAGGGAAACAATTTTTGAAATGACAAGCACTCTTGCTTTATGGACGGTGGAGCATCATCAATTACTTGGGTTTGATCACAATGGTTTCTGGGAAAGAGAAATGCTTTTTAAATAATCACAAGGTTTCCGAATGACACGCTGGCTGCATCCTCCAAATACTTTGAAATGGAGGCCACATTTGAAGGCTCCTTCTAAATGCAATTAGAGTGGCCTTAAAAGGATGAGTCCCATGAAATGAGACACAACTGGTGTGTTTGAGTGTCTATGTGTCTGAGGTAGGGAGGGGGAGGGGGGAGGTGTGGTTGTTCTATCTGGTCTCTCACCTGCTGTGGTGCACTGCTCAGGCCTCCCTGCCTGGAGGTTAGCTCAGCTGGGATTGGTAGACTCCATGCCTCCTCAATAAGAGGGAGCATTTTACTTTTACCCTGTAGGCTACTGAGCTGGGGGTTACTCAACTGAGCCTAGGGGAATGGAAAACGACGTGAAAAAACAAAAAAATAAAATAAAACACAAGGCTTTAAAAAAACGATGACCTCAAAAGAAGGAAATGATCAGCAATGGCAATAAGGTAGAGAAATATTTGACAGTGATTTGCAAATTTGTGCTTGTATGGTTTGACTAAAACTCCTCAGCCATCTATCAACCTAATAAGGAGGTATTAATACCTGGAGATATTTAGCAAATATAATCCAAAACACAATCACAAGTCCATTAAGGCAAGCAGCTGGGCTTGCCTTAATGCCACTGAATTATGCTAACATAACTGGTGGAAATGTAACATTCCTTCATGTATGCATAAAGGAAAATGACATTGCTTTGAGAAAAAGCTTGAAAAAAAGAATATGAATATGAATGAATTAGCACATGAGTTTAGGAGACGGGCAGAAAAGGGCAAGTTCACGGACAGCTGTTAATAGATTAATCAGGATTCTATCCCTGCTCGTAAACATTTGGTTTCTGGGGATAGCAAATATTCAAAAACAGGTTTATTTCTGATTTTCCTTTGCCCTTATGTCACACTGGGAGGCACGGTAAAGATTTATGCCCAGAAGAGTCCATTAAGGACAGATCAAGTCAGGAGTCTAGTTCAAAACAAAATGCCATCAGAGATAACCTGTATCCCACCAATTCAATCTAATAAAATGACAAACATCTGGAGACCTTACTAGAAAGTGCTTTTGGGCCAAAGGATGTGTCAACGCCCAAAAAACCCAAAAAACTAACTCGTGAAAAAGTCCCACAATTTTCCAGGATCTGAATTTAAAACAATATGTTACAGATTTTGCAAAAGTCATGACATTCAAATGGCGTTTTTATTTTTTTCAAGTTTAAGTATTCTGGAGCTATAGCGTTCATTCCTATGATCTGTAGCTAGTGGCATGGATTCTGACCGATCATTCAATGCATCTTAAAGCATCTAGACTAACTTAGAACGAAGTAGGGTTCAATGTTGCCTTAAACAATTTTCCTACGATATCTGACCCTGAAATGTCTGTATGTTTCCATCTTTGCTGTTTAAATTGAGCATACTAGAGCCTGCAACTTGACTTTTGAAGCAAGAACTGAGAGAATGTTGTGGAGATACATATAACAGGTAGGCAAGGAAAACTTTTTACAATGCAAAATTTTGAAGAAATGTTGCAGGGCTTCAAAGGGGTCTGCAAGTACGGCCTGGTGAGTGAAAGCCAAATCTTAAATATTTCAATTTAAGAAGAAAAAAAAGTGCCACTGACCTAGTCACTGACTACTGACAAACCATTTGTAAATTTTCTGATGTTTCACTTTAAGGAAGCCAGTAACTATTTTCACTGTCTTGTACTTATTGCACTATTTGCTTTATGCTAATCCTTACCGGTCTGACTAAACTCAATAAACCACGGAGCAGAATCAATATCAACATCTTGGACCCATTTCACTGACATTTTGCAGCCCTACCACAGCTTCTGTCATTTCAGAGACTGGAATTATCAGAATGGTGTTTAATGGTTAAATAGTTAGAAGACACTTTACTCGATATGTTGGAGTAATCGGAGGAACAGGAGTTAGGCTGGAATAATGATACGTTACTGGGTTGAATGTTGTTTGAAAGATTTGACCAAAACAGTGCACCTCTAGCCTGCCTGAATGTGAGAATCACTGAAAAACTCCAGACAACATTTTTGCATCCACAAAGCAGGATCCCATGATATGGGCGACTCCTGCTTTGCGTCCTCGGTCTACCCACCTGCAGGCATTTGATACGGTGGGTTAGGGCTGCAGTGTTACTGCAGCCCTTGCTGCGTGTGGCGTTGATGTAGCACTTGATGGCGTCGTGCGGCTGATTGCAGGACTCGTACAGCGTGCCTAGGTCCATCCAGGCAGCGGCATGGCTGTGGTCCAACTGTACAGCGCAGATGTAGGCCTGCAGTGCATCCATTGGCTGGTTCTGCTGCTGGTACAAAACCCTTTGGAAGGAGACATGGGTTGAGATGGCAGGGCAAGGCAGGTATGCACAGAGGAAAGATGGAATCAGGACACAAAAAGTAAGGTGTAAAAAAATTTACACAGATTTATAGGGAGAGGTGGACAAAGACAGACACATCAGAAAAGTTTCAATTTGTCTTCATTCCAAAGATAATGTTGCCACTACCTCCTCCTCAAAACGAAAACAGCTGGGTTGTTGCAAAATCAATTAATTTGCATTGCCTTTTTTAGAG
Source organism: Brotula barbata (assembly GCA_900303265.1). Classification (NCBI taxonomy): domain Eukaryota; kingdom Metazoa; phylum Chordata; class Actinopteri; order Ophidiiformes; family Ophidiidae; genus Brotula; species Brotula barbata. The sequence goes on along the minus strand of OMNV01016543.1, from coordinate 3,389 downwards.
AGTGAGAGAGTGCGAGCCGGCTGACCAAACTGCCTAGTGCTGATCTCTTCCCACCTTTACAGAAGCACACAGATATTCCTGCATCGGCTTAATTAAAATTATTAGTCTCATTCCGGAAATTACCCAGCATTCCAGCTCAGGCTTACATTGACAAACCGCTATACCCACACGTACAGGCATGTTTACGAAAAGAAAGCTGTTTGGGTGAAGGGAGTGTATTTTCTGTAAGTGGATTCCATCTATCATATGAAGAAGTGGTTTCACTCGCCCCTTACCCTATAGAGCACCAGGTATCTGCACTGGCCTCTGATTTGTCTATGGATTGCCGATAGGAGATGAAGGCGTCCTGGACCTTTCCAATACTAGAATAGCACCTGAAGGAAAAAGAGACCATGCTTACTGTAACATAGTGAGTAAACTATAAATAAAGTTATAGTTATTATAAATAGTTATTATTATTGGTTATTATAAATAAACTTTCACACATTTTCCTCTGTAAAAACTCACATTACATTTCAAAGACTACATGAGTAATAACAGTTGACTTTGCAGAACAATGCAAAAGGCATGTGTAGAGGGTTCCATCATATTTGTTCATGACAGAGTAGAAATCCCTGAATTTTCCAAGCAACATTTTGTAAAATGTCAAGATTTTCAGATAAATTATTTTGTTACGTGGAGTATTCCGGAAAATGCACCCTGCAACATCTGCATTATTTCATGGAAAAAGAAAATGGGGTGGCCATGAGTCAGCAGCATAGTGGGTCGTTCTCCAACCATAAGGTTGGCGGTTCAATCCCAACCTCCTGCTTAAAACAAATTTCATTTCCGTACGTAAAAAATACAGAAAATGACCAAATAAAGGCGAAAGCCCCGATTCTTCTTCTAGAATAACGTCTTGCCTTCTTGTGCAATGTGGCCCCATAATTCCAGCAGAGAGAATGTTATGATATCTATGAAGGGCGTTAAAAGGGGAAAAAAATCATTTAACAGGAGCGAAAGAAAATTGTTTTACAAGGTGTTCGCATCATTATAACATCAGCAAAGATGCTACAACTTACACAGACATAATGTCTGTGAATAAGTTTGGACAAAATTTTATACTCAAATGATTTACAGTACATTTTTAAACAGTTTAATAGAATTTAATTCCCTGCTTGTGTCAGTGTGAAAAACACATTACCTTTCAATGCCTTTGTGCAACTGATAAAGCTTTGCAGTATTACAGTACAGTCGTGCATTGTATTTTGGTAAGCATGTGTTTGCGGGGCATACCTGCCGAGGAAGTACCAGGACTGTCCGGAGTTGGGGTCAGCCTCCAGTGACTTCTGCAGACACTGGATAGCATAGCTGTCCCTGCTGGCTCTGTCCCCGAGCTGTTCCACCGTGTGATGCATCCAGCCTGAAAAACAACAACATGTTCATCATCACTGCATCTTTTTTCACAAACACAAATCTTGATTCAGCTCCCACATATGAACACAGTGCTGTGCAAAAGTCTTAGGCCACCACTATCAAACCTGGTGTAATCGACCTTTTTCACAGCAGTCGTTCTGACATGAAATAGTGATTAAAGAAGGACAAAAACATGTGTTAGAAATTACATTAATTTGGGTTCCATTCAATTTAGGTTTAAGAGGGCCAGGTTCCTGCTATTGCTCAAGTGTAAGGGGAGGTCAAATTAAATACACAGTACTGTTTAGTATATACACACAGACACACACAGACAAATAAGACAGATATAAATATCTTAGAGCTCGAATAATCTAGCAGTTGTTTATTGAGATCAAGTCACTACGGTGTTGACTCAAGATGACCAATGACAGGAGCCAAAATGAGTGACATCATGCAAACAGCATTTACATACTGACATTAAACAAAAACATGTGTTTAGAATTTATTGAAGCATTTTAGATATTAAAAAGGTAAATTCATAAAAATTAGTCGACTTGAAATATTGACATCGACATATCTTCAGCATTGACGTCATTGATTATGTCGGCGTCATTGATTACTCCATCAACATTGAAAGTTGATGGATCAATCCCCCGCTCTTCCATGACCAAGGGTCTGTGAGGAGGAGCCTGAACCACTGATTGCTCCTGACAAGTGGCACTTTGTATGGTTACTTTGGCTGTGGGTGTATGTCAATGGGTGAAGCATAAAATTGAAAGCACTTTGAGTGATCGTCAGACTATGAAAGTGCAAAATGCATGTCTGAGTACATTTAAAAAAAAAAGACAAATTGATCTTAAGTGCTGTGCAGCTGAGGCTGAAAAATCCAAAAACTAAATAGACATGACGAAGGTAACATGAATAATAAAAAAAAAGATAAACATAAAAGGATACCCAATAATGTCACATGTAATGTGGAAGTTGATTTTCAGGTCAAAAAGGTGACTTAAACTCTAAACCAAAAATGAGAGCAAAGCTAAACATAAAGAGGTAAACTCTTACCAAGCTGCTGCAATGTAGTGGCCTTCACCTGTGCAGGAAGATCCGCCGTCTGCAGAAGGCTCTCGTAGGCCTCCTTGGCAGCTCGGTATCTCTTCTGGATGAGAGGCATGTGTAAAGAATGGGGAAATGGGTGACAAAGAGAGAAACGATGATGAAATATGAAATGAAATGAAATAAAGCTGTGGTTGGCTCAAAGGGCTTGATATTTTGCAACATCATCAATAACACCAACATTACTTCTTCCATGTCCTCCCTCTTCACTTTTTCTTTCCAATCTCCCCACTGTGCAGCAGTTCAAAGCAGTGATGTCACAAATCATCTTTACAATATCACCTGCAGATTAAGCCATGTTTTCTGCAAGTGCAGATTTGCAACATGCGACACACGCCTGAGACTATGACTGCAGTGCTGTGTTCTGACACAGCACAACACACATTAATCCTGAAGTGCTGCTGCTCTAAGAGTAGGAGAGAGAGAGAGAGAGAGAGAGAGAGAGCAACAGTACCTCTATGCTCAAACAGAGAGAGAGACCACCAGCATACAAAAGAGGGGGAGACAGACTTTCCTGTTTCCGTGGCAACCCCGTCCAATGGCTGAGAGTAATCTCCCATCCGTTCCCACACACCACTCACTAAAGCGCCGTGCTCCATCCTCATTTTCCCAGCACCTGGCTTAAAAACAAGGGCTGTCCCATGTTTCCAGCCTTAGCACTAAACAATCAATGCCCAATCTATTAAAATGATACATTACAACAAATAAGATTCCTGTGCCCTTGGGAAGGAAACAAAATAAAGCTCAAGAGACGAATGAGCCCTTACCTGTATCTCATACAAATGAGCGATGTGGAATTGAACTGTAAAAGGAGAAAAGAGGAGGCACGTGTTAGACAGAGATTATGTTTGGCATGTTAAAGAAGCTTCTCGGAGTTTGCC
>OMNV01016542.1:25609-38537 GCA_900303265.1 Brotula barbata | reverse complement strand
CGTGCCTCCCTCCCTCCCTCCCTCTCTCTCTCACCTACTACGCTGTACCTGTTCTCTCTCTCTCTCTCTCTCTCCCCCTGCCCCACACTACACTGTACCTGCTCTCTCTCTCTCTCCCCCTGCCCCACACTACACTGTACCTGTTCTCTCTCTCTCCTACTACACTGTACCTGTTCTCTCTCTCTCTCTCTCCTAGTACACTGTACCTGTTCTCTCTCTCTCCTACTACACTGTACCTGTTCTCTCTCTCTCTCTCCCAGTACACTGTACCTGTTCTCTCTCTCTCTCTCACCTACTACGCTGTACCTGTTCTCTCTCTCTCTTACTACACTGTACCTGTTCTCTCTCTCTCTCTCACCTACTACGCTGTACCTGCTCTCTCTCTCCCCCTGCCCCACACTACACTGTACCTTCTCTCTCTCTCTCCTACTACACTGTACCTGTTCTCTCTCTCTCCTAGTACACTGTACCTGTTCTCTCTCGCTCTCCTACTACACTGTAGCTGTTCTCTCTTTCTCCCCCTGCCCCACACTACGCTGTACCTGTGCTCTCTCTCCCCTCCTACTATACTGTACCTGTCCTTCCTCCCCCTGTACGCTCCTACACCTACTACTACTGCTCTCTACAATGTACCTGCTCTCTCTCTCTCCCCCTGCCCCACACTACACTGTACCTGTTCTCTCTCCCCCTGCCCCACACTACACTGTACCTGTTCTCTCTCCCCCTGCCCCACACTACACTGTACCTTCTCTCTTTCTCTCCTACTACACTGTACCTGTTCTCTCTCTCTCTCTCTCCTACTACACTGTACCTGTTCTCTCTCTCTCTCTCTCTTACCACACTGTACCTGTTCTCTCTCTCTCTCTCTCCTACCACACTGTACCTATTCTCTCTCTATCACTACACTGTACCTGTGCTCTCTCTCCCCTCCTACTATACTGTACCTGTCCTTCCTCCCCCTGTACGCTCCTACACCTACTACTACTGCTCTCTACAATGTACCAGTTCTCTCTCTCCATACCCCTCCACCACCCCTTGCTTTCTCCACCTCCAGCCCATCTCTCGCTCGCTCTCCCTCTTTCTACCTCCACCCTCTCTCTCTACCCCCCTCTCCTTCTACACTGTACCTGCTCTACCTGTCTCTCTCTCTCTCCTACTACACCGTACCTGTTCTCTCTCTCTCTCACTACACTGTACCTGTTCTCTCTCTCTCTCCTACTACACTGTACCTGTTCTCTCTCTCTCTCTCTCCTACCACATGTACCTGTTTTTTCTCTCTCTCTCTCTCTCCTACTACACCGTACTTGTTCTCTCTCTATCGCTCTCACTACACTGTACCTGTTCTCTCTCGCTCTCCAACTACACTGTAGCTGTTCTCTCTCTCCCCCCCCTACTTAACGATACAGTTTGCATACATCATCCAGCTGCAATCAGACAACAATGGATAAAGTACATCAAAGTATTTCCATCCTCATGGACATTATGAAGGAGCTGTTTGTGACATATTTTCGGCTCTTTCCTGTCTTCCAGACTGCTGCTGCGTGCTCTCTCTGTCTAGCTGACCTTGAAGGCCTGGGGGAGCGGGTTCGTACACACACACACACACACACACATACTGCTGAATCCCTGACAACTAGCACCCTGGCATGCAGCCTATTTGTGTACCATGTGTAGTCAGGGGCCCCATGCCTTAATTAAAACTAATCTAATTCAGATGCTCCGCCCGCCTGCTGCCCCAACCACACACCAGCCAATAAAACAAGACCCCTCGTCCCCTCCTGTGTGATTTAAAATTGTCCGCTCTTTCACGCTACCAATTAATTACAAACTGGACACAGAGTAGAAAAAGGCCAAAATAAAGAGGAATTATTTCCATAATTACATAGTAAAAAAAACACACAAATAAAGAGATCCCAGCACTGCTGCACTCTGTACTCTCCTATCGGGGCTCAGGGCTCAGTGCAGCCCTCTGGGAGCAGAGACACACACACACAAAAGGAACTCATCACGCTGTAACATTAACAATGGGAGCCTCTTCGCTACATTAGCAATGGAGGCCTGAAAGGCTGTTTCACATCACACAAGAGATGAAAAAACAGAGAGAAAGAGACTGCAGCGGGCTCATTTTCTATCAAGGGAGGGTAGTCCTGTGTGTCTGCCCCCCCCACTCCAAGTGTATGTGTGTGTGTGTGTGTGTGTGTGTGTGTGATTGAGCTCTGCACGCTGAGTTTTAGACCATTTCAGTGTAATAAGTACACATCCTGTAGATAGGCGAGGGCCCTGGGAGACAACTGGTAAGAATGTTTCCATCTGGCTGCTTTTGATGCAAATGGAAACAGTGTCCCCTCTCTAACACACACACGCATACACACACACACACACCTGATGTATGTGCAGATATGTACACAGTACGCTGTGAGGCTAAAGTGAAATCCTTTGCTTTCCTTTCCATGACTAATCCCCCCCGGTGACGTACAACAACGGAGACGGCACAAGCCTGAGAATTCCTTTCATGGACCTGGACTCCAAACTTCCCAGGACCCAGAAGACAAAAAGAATGTAGGGGAGACGGCAGCTTATCCTTCCTCGGACTATCACAGGAGTAAAAGGCTCAATGCCAAACATCTAAATCAAAATATATCATCAGTTTACTTGCCTGAGTCTACAAACTCTTTGATGTTGCACGTGTTGCTCTCAGACTTATCACATCGCATATCATTATTACATCATCCTACAGATTACTGCACATTTAAATTGGTTAAAATATGGTGCATCCCTATCTCAGATGTTCCTGAGAATAAAAAAAAGTCTTACTCTGTATGAAAGGGGCCTTGCTCACACACACACACACACCCACACCATAAGGTTCCACATCAAAAGCCTCAGACTGAAGCTCTCTTAATGACATTGGCACCTCTTCGCTGTGTTCATAAACTCATAAGCCTTCAGTATCAGGACGCTTCAGGGGGCCACGGTGCAGCCTTTCAACTAGACCACTTTAATTACATCATGCCTTCTCCCCACATCCTCTCCTCCTCTCCCCTCCCCTCCCATGTCCTCTCCTCCCCTCTTGCCCCCACTCCACGTGTCCCCGGTGCCTTCTGTTCTCCTCCTCCTCCCCCCTGCTCGCAGCTCCCCAGACTTCTTTCTCCTCAGTAATTTACTGCCATGTAGATGACATGTAGCCTTTGTGATAAATAACAGCACTCAGCCCAGATTATCGACTTAATAGAATCCTTATCAACGGCGCATCAAAACTACAGCGACTCTCTCTCTCTCTCCGTTTCTCTGCACTCGGCCCTCTCGCTGCGGTCCGTGAGTTATTTCTGCTTTTCCCTTCTCTTCCTTCTTTATCTGATTATTTCCCATCTGCATTCATCTCATTACTTCTGCATGGGAGGACAGAGAGGTCACGGGCGGCAGCACGGCGGAAGGGAAGAGTTCAAAGGGCACAAGGCGAGACGGGAGAAGACATCTTTAGACATATAGATACATATGTTTGTTCTTTATCTGAACTCTAAAGTCACACACACTGCTCCAACTTGTCTTAAATCTATAATGAGACAGAGACAGCCCGACCCCCTGCTGCACGCGGAACACACCCACACACACTCCCCGCCAGGTTCACGGCGTGCAGCTCCGACAATCCTTGTTTACTCTAACGGTTCTCTTTTTGTCTTTTACTGGGACTGAAACAAGCACAGACTGACACAGAGATGAGTCATACCAGGCGACACGATGAATCTCTTCCAAAACGGTTCAATCCTGTGAACGATGATCACTATCTTATTGAAACCATCTTTAACTCTGGGAATTATGGCACAGATTACCCTCTAATTGGGATTAAGACCCTCCTCAGGAAAAGAATTCTGAGCTCAACAGAAACTTGTTGAGAGACATAAACCGTAATAATGATGTACACACACACACACAGAGGCCCACACAAACCGAAGACTGAACTCAGTTACTGAAGCAAAGAAAGCGCCAACATTACACACAAACTGCGGAGCAGCGAGCGGTTCAAATCAAGAGTCAAAGCAGAGATGAAGATCAGATCAGGTTTTGAAGTCCTCCCCTCCTTCATCCTGATTGGCTATCGCCTCCTACTGAATATGCAACAACTTCTACAACGTGCTTATCTCAAGATGAACGAGCAAAATAAAAGCAGCTGACATGAGGCTAATAAAAGGCTAATTGCAACACTTTAAAAACACATCAGCATCCAGAGGAGGAGGAGGCTCTTCCTCCCCTACGGCTCCTTCCTGAGGGACGAGACAAACACGCGTGCGGTACGTGTCCAACGCACCGAGCACTCATTTCGCGTTCCCACAGTGCCAGCTGGGTTTATTCCGTCCCTGCCTGCTGCTACGTGCGGACTTTGTCTGTCGTCGGCGGGTCGAGGTCGGTCGGTCACTAAGTGCGTCGCCGAGTCGCTTAATCTGACACTAATTACGGGGTGTGGGATCGCCGGCTCATTTGGCAGCTCTGTTTTCAGAGTTAGGGACCACAAAAATGGAGTGGAGCGACCTCAGCCAGATTACAGCTCTCCACGTTACGGCCAGCGTGAGAGCAGAGAGGCAGGAAGGAGGGGGCACCACCAGGGGGCAGACTTTTTACACGCTTACCTTACCTCATCCGTTAGCACAGAGAGGATCAGAGCACCAGGTGGGGGGAGGGCATGCAGCGGGGTCTACACCATCTGGATTACACACACACACACAGCATCATCATGCACGCTGTATATCCACGTGCACCGCGTCAGACCAAGGTTAATCAGAAATAATCAACCGAACCATCTAACACCTCCACGCGTGCGCCCGCCGTTATTCGGACGCCCGGGAGTGCTGACAGTAAACATCTGAAATCCTTTCATCACCGGCCGAATGCACGCCACACAGTGAACGCATCCATAAAAGATGGAGGCCAAACTACAAACAGCAACTTGTGGCTTGTTGTTGGAGCTCGCGTGCCCTCCCTCTCTCCCTTTCTCCCTCTCCTCTCTCCGGCAGACTAGAATACAGAAACTCTTAAAAACGACCGCGGCCCCCCTTTGGTTCGGCGTCCTGGAATGATAAAAATAAAGCCACACCCATTTTACCGCCTCTGTGTTCTCATTTACACCCTCTGTTACGAGTTGTTTCGTTGCGTGTTCTTTCCTCTGAACTCTCACTCACATTTGTATGCGCACGACGTCAAGCAGCCGAGTCGCGGTGGAGGCAGGGAGCTCTGCTTCCAACAAAAAAAAAAACATGGCAGGCAGAGGTTCAGCAGAGGTGAGAGTTACGGCACGGCTTGTACTTTTTCTTGCGCGGGTGGGAGGAAACAAAGAGCAACACGTTGTCGCCACCTCGCTCGTCTTTTTTGCGAGCTCTCCGTTTTCTTGTCGGATTCGGAGACGAGAGCCGTCCTTTGTGGTAAAACATCTGAGCTGTCAGAGAGCGGCGCCTCTGTGATGACGGGCGGACACTTTCACATTGGTGCCAACACATCTGCCGACACCGGATGAGAGCGCATCAAAGCGGAAACCGCGTCAACTCCGAAGGATGATCTGGCTGATCTCGTCCCATTCTGTGCGTTGCTGTGTACTCTGAGACCTTCAGTCAACATCTGCTCCGTCCTATCCACACACACATACACACACACACACAACGGGTCTCTTACGCCCAAATCTAAGACATAAAATATGACTCGGGTTGGAAGATGAGCAACGCTGAGGTGGATTTTATCTGCTTGACCTAGAAACCAAACTCTACTGATCAAAGCCCCACTGTTTCCTCTGCAGATCAATCTTTCTGTCAGGCTATTTCAGGATTTTACCAGAGCCGTTTCAGCCAAACCTCCATCAGATCACCTCAGCGGCCGAGAAATCAATCACATCGTCGATCTGTATTCAAATCTCGTTCGCGATTAAGTTTAGCCACAATTTTCATGAAACTTGGTCAGGGGACGAAAATAGCATCTTTGTAGCGCCGATCCTCACTTTAGCATTGCAAGGGGGTGAATTTTACAAAATCTACGAAGGCACCTGGGAGAAAATTGAGCTCTTTGGCCATCAGACTAAACAGCATTGGATATCATCATAAACACATAAAAAACATTTCTCTCCAGCAGGCCCCTTGAAGCCTGGAGAGCAAAATAAATGCAGAAAAATACAGCAAAGAAAAACCCGATTCGGTCGGCAAGAAACCTGCAAGTTGAGAGAAAATTTGTTTTCCTGCAACACAATGACCCCCGGGCGCCCAGCCAGAGCGACACACGAACGGCGAAGAAACAATGTTAACGTCCCCGAGCGGCCGCATCGAATTAAAACAACGCCGTTTCCTTGATTTATTAAAGGCTTTACCACATTTTGTTTAGCGTATAATAGCTCTTATTTATTTTTAAAACCGGACGTGAAGATTGATCGATGGAACGCCGCTCTGCCAAGCCATGCTGGGAAGTGGAGCATGTTAACTGCTCTGGAACAAGGACTCATCCGGATCCCTCAGGTATCCAAATATTAATATTCATGCTTCTTGCCGTCACCCTGCTCCTGTTGCTGTGCCCTGTCATGTATACGTCTGTTCTCGTTAGCAAGCGGAGGGAAAGAAGGAATTAATGGGCGGACTGACTGCGTGTGTGTGTGTGTATGTGTATGTGTGTGTTGGAGTACGGTGTATGTATGCATACACAGCCGTACATGTCACTCTATATTTCTTCATCTCAGTAATTTGTGTCAGACGAGCATCAATGGTTTCCTGGGAGAGAGCAGCAGAATATGCCAGTATTTCCCTGCATTCCTGAGTGTGTGTGTGTGTGTGTGTGTGTGTGTGTGTGTGTGTGTCAGAGTCATGCTTTGGGCAGGGAGCTTTTCATGCTCCATCGGGCTTCTATTTGCCTGTCCTGTAATAACTTGTCCGCTCCATTGCTTGCCACTATCTAGACCCCCCATAACACTCAGTCACCGCTTACTGTGGGCAGCCGCGGAGCAGGGAGGGGCGGGAGGGAGTAATGGATGGGAGCAGCATCTGGAGAACATCTGCACGGGACAAGGAGGACGAGCGGAGGGACGACAGCGAGGACGATGGGTTGCTATGACAATATTAAGAGAGCTGGGAGCCTATAGGGACGATGGAGCTGCAGCTGCTGGAGTTGTAGCTTCTGGAGGAGCAGTTAAAGAAAACGCAGCGCTGTCGAACAATCACATGACAGGACAGACGGAAGACTGGAGAATAAAGGGTTTCAGATGGTGAAAAGATGGGCTCTGACTATCACGTGTGTGTGTGTGTGTGTGTGTATCGTGGAGAGGCAGCAGGCTCGGCAGGAACAAAGAGGAATTTTTCTTTTTGCTGAAAACGTGTTGAGTGCTTCGACTGAGGACACAACTGGGACTCTGAGAGACGCTCGTCTCTTTTTGAATTTGTTTCAATGGATTAGAGAGAAGAGGGGGATGATTTTTTTTCTTTCCTAGAGGAACATAAGAGTATAGAGATGTAGCTGGAAAAAAAAAAAACGGCTCTTCACGATAAGCCCGTCCCACCATGGGCACGGTCTCCATGGAAACTGTTCTTTTGGGGCCAAAAGGTGAGTTAACAACGGGTGGCGAGTGGACAGAAACAGATCTACGCGCGCACACACACACACACACTCTGTTCAAACGTCATGTGTAGCTCTTAATGAGACTGAACGTGGCACAAACTGAAGCACGATACGAAGAGTACTCACAGATTACATCACTGTAACTCCAGTTACTCCGCCGTGTGAACGTCTTAAACCGTCTCCGCTCTTCACGCTGTTCTTACGTAAGACGACCCCTCGATCCCACACACGCGTGCAGCTCGGCCCTGTTCTCGCCTTTAATTGCAGTTCGGACGAATCCTGGAAGTATTGAGAGCGTGACAACGAACCGACAAGATACACGGAGTCATCACAGCTGACTAGAGCACGCAGCTTTTACAGAACACAAACACACACCACAGGAGAACTCTGAGTCTGAGGAAAGGGAGAGGGAGTCCAGCTGAACCTCACAGGGCCCTCGGAGTACATCCCACCACTCCATCACAGGACGCTACGATCTCAGTCATCCGGCCTCAACCATGGACACCATCAACACTCATACATGCACTTCCCTACAATCTCCTTCTCTCTCTCTCTCTCTCTCTCTCTCTCTCTCCATCAAATACAGCAGCAAATAACGTCCAATCATCCCTTACAGCATCTAAAACAGTGGAGATCAGCCTGAGTGGGCCGACTTAAATAAGTGAGTTTATACACATCTGTACACTTGTGCACAGTTGTGAAAGATGGAACAAAATCTCTGAAAATGCTGATTAAAGATGTTGCTACACGCTTCTTTGGAGCCGGTGAACGTGGTTCTAGTACGGCGGCGGCGGAGTAACGGATCTCAGCTCTGCTCTCTACAGAGGAGGGTCCAATTAGTTTGAATCTGGCAGCAGGAGGCTGTTTGTTGTAGGACGAGCGCTTCTAATAACCGACTGGGAGGCGCAGAGCAGAGAGGACGCCGCCGTCCTGTCAGCATCGGTCTTCCTCCCCGTTTTCGGTGCCGAGTTTGATCTACGTCTTCGATTCTCTTTTCCACTTCTCCTGTCGCTCACTCCATCTTTTGTTGTTGTTTTTCCCCCGTCATCTGTCATCTCTGACACCTCCAGATAATCTCCAGATAATCTCCAAGTTTTACAGTACGTTCACTGTATATTCCTAAAAAAAATACAGAATTCTAAACTTATTGTTTAAAGTTCAGCCTTGAATCAACTCAAGATATGAACTTTCCTGATCGGTGGCGTATTCGTGGACGCTCGGAGAGGAAAATCAGATGTCAGGAGGCAACATCCACCCGTCCGTCCGTCCATCCGTCCGTCTCTCCTCGGTCAGTTAAAACCTCCATCTTGTCTTTCGTATCCTCGTGATATGAAAGTCTGATCAGCGGCTGCACGGAAATCTGAAATTCAATCAGAACACCTGTGCCAAGCTTCAAAAACGGTCAGCAGTAACACGGACCCTGCAGAGAGAGGCTGATATGAAGCTACAGTTATGACATCATATTAGAAACGGCTACAAACACTCGTCCACATAACGTATCGATCTAACGAGCGCCGTGTTATTGCCCCGTGTTTCTGTGCGTGTCAGTTTTATTGATTGAGTGAGAGGCGGGGAAGTCGTCAGTCACTCCTGAGCTGCCACTCACTCACACACTCACTCACACACACGCTGGTCACCGAGTTTAAAGCGGGGTGGGGGGGTGCAGCGTTCTTTGTGCGGCATCATCATCGGAGAATTTAACGTTCCTTTTCCTTCTTCTGATGTGTAAAATATCACTAATTGAACTCGGAGCCCGGACGGTTGAAATCTATTCATTTTCAAATCGTTTTCCTGGTAAATTATTAAAGCCGCGTTTCAGTGTGTGTCTAAAGTCGGGTGCTTAATCTTCCGTTGCAATTTCTTGCAGTCAGAGGCAACAAATAAACACAAACTGTTTCAAGACGCGTTCCAGTCCGACGAATGTTTCAGACAGGAGACGGTTTAAACGTCTGGAGCTCAGCTTCCTTTCATTTAGTCCTCCTGTGAACGGCCACACAGCCAATTAATGGGATGGACACCTCTCTCTCTCTCTCTCTAACACACACACACAAACACACACACACACACACACACACGACCAGACCAGACCAGACCAGACCAGACCTGTGCTCCAGGCTTATCTGTTGCTGGTTCAGACCCACTTCATCCTGACAGGTTATTCTACCATAAATCACACACACACACACACACACACACACACACACACACACACACACCCACCCCCGTACACTCATTATATCAGTGCCCCCAGACTGTGCCAGTCCTCTCTTAACTTCAGCTCTGCTTTATTCTTCTTCTTCCGTTCAGGAAACAGAGCAGGACCCCCTGATTCCCGATCCATCATCTCGTCCCGTCTCCTTCACCAACAGGCCCGGTCAGGCTGTCGGACGCCTGAGGAGCTCTCGCGTCTTTTATCAAAGTCAAACAACGGAGCGGGGCGGTCCGCGGCTGAAGGTCTGCGCTTGTGGCTCGTATATCTCTGTTTGGACTCGACGGGCCGCGTTTGAGTGATAAGGACGCGGCACGATGGCGATCGCGGCTCCGACGTGTTCGCTGCGAGCGCCACAGTCAAGAGTCAAGGAAGCGGGGAGAGAGAGAGAGAGAGAGGGAGAGAGAGAGAGATAGGGAGAGGGAGAGGGAGAGGGGGAAGAGAGATCAGGGGATCGGTGTCTGTGGAGGAAATCTGCACCGGGAGGTCAGAGATATATCTGGTCCCAGAGCATCCTGGGAGATAAATGGAGGAGGTCGTGACCCCTTACAGATGGGATGGAAAGCTGGAGACTGCGAGCGGCCCTGGCGATAAAAGCTGCGGCGTCAGAGACGGAAAAGAGGAGAATCACAGCGGGACGCTCGGTGGGAGACACGAAGATCTACTGGAGGGGACGGAGGAGAGAGAGAGTCCTCTGATGACTGGGGGGAAACGTCTTTTTTAACAAGATACAAACGATTAAGATCAACGCCTCCAAAATCAATTATGCATTATGTGTGTGTGCGTGTGCCTAAGTGTGTGAGACGTTACAGCTTACTTCCTCCACATCTTTTGACCATCCTGTCCCTCCTGCTCTCTGATTAGTAAAAGCTCCTAATTTGTTTGTTTGTGTTTGCCATCAGCCCCTGAAGTCTTTGTATCTCATCTCCTCCACAACAATGACGTCTCTCTGTCAGTGTGTGTTCTTCTGCCGCTCTTTCATGCTCCCCGTCTCTCAGCAGGAGCTTGTTTTAATGGCTGAGATGGCCGGAATAATGAGTTCCACCGAATCAATAACAGCCAGCAGCATCGCATGTTAAAATCCACCCGTGCATCATCTCCAACGGATCCGATTCCCTTACACCCTACGCGCACACACACGCACACACACACGCACGCACACACACAGTTACCCTCCATAATTAATGCTTTTGAATAAGTACAACAATTGATGATTCCCTCCGTCAGCACTGCACTCAAAACCAGAAACTGGATCAGGTACCCGAGCGTCCCCGGGTGGGACGGACCGCACGTCAGGCTCCGACGCGCGGGTCCACGTTGGAGCCGTCTCATCAATAATGCAGCTTCCAGCTCCCGCGTGCGTCGTCTGCGGCCTGAGGGGACGGTATGACAGCGAGACGGGATGCTGGCGTTGGCTTCCTGCGGAGAGCGCGTGCGCTAATGTAGCATTTTCAATTCATCAAAGTGACAGAAAAAAACAAAAAAAAAGGAGGAAAAGACAAAATAATACAGGACCACGCGAACTGTAATCCTCCGATTCTTAAGAGCGACGCTGCTTACAATTACTGACAACTTAATAAACGCTTCGTGTTGGGCGCTACAAAAAACCGCTCGGTGTTTTTTTTAAGCTCTGCGAAGAGAATCAAATCTGTGAACATCAACAGAGGAGACGTTCCCATTTTCTTCCCAGCAGGCCGGCTGAGGCGGACGATTCCACGGCGTGAAACCAGGCGAGCAGCGACTCTGCGAAACGCCGCTGGAACGCCGTCTCTGCAATCACCAGCTCAGCTCAGAGACAATCAGAGTAAATAAACGGCATTTGGTGACAATTAAGAGACAAAGCTGCATTAAAATTGACTCATCCTCTTGTACTTTTCTATTCGTTTCTTATTTTCGGACACGTGCGCGCGCGTAGAAGTTCGTGGTGTCACCGTCACTTTTACTGGATCGTCGCTTCTCAATTCGTGGCTGTGACTCAAGATTGAGAACCCGCACATCTAAGGTGAGGCTCCATATTTCACTCCGGTTTGTTACTGCCAAAAAAATATATATGCCAGAAAAAAAAAAAAAAAGGATGATACAACAGCTGATTGTGATGTTGACTGTCAGCTCCGTGCCTGTCCCTGGATATGCAGCATGTTAGTGTCAACTGATGCCCCCTCAGTGAAAGATATGGATGATACGAAGCTCCGTCGGACATCACCGAGCCATCACTGAGCCATCACTGTACTCTTCTATCCATTACTCATGCCTGTTATCTCATGTAAAACTCCTTTTTGTGTACAAATCTCTTATCTGATGCGTCACATGAAAGACCGATTGTAGCGTTTACTTTGTGCCCAAATCTTTCCCAACTGCGCCGGTGCCCACACAGTTTGAGGATCCGCGCTCACAGGTGTCCTCAAGGCGCACGCGTCCTTTGTTTTCTGCACATCGTCTCAACTAAACGAAGCAGTTTAACAAAGCGCCAAAGCGTCGACATCAAGGGAATCTTTCCGTTGTTCTCCGCTTTGACTCCCTATCCTCAGGCTGACAGCATTTCCATAGTTTTAACAAGCCTCTGGCATGAGGGTGATCACATGACGGTATCAATGAGAACAACATGAACAGAAGGAGCGAGAGGAAAATGGAGAGAGGAGTTTTAGGGGGTGGGGGGGAGGAGGAGAAAAAAACAAAAACACCACCACAGGAACAGAGCAGAACCACTACGGAGAATATTTAAGGCTGGCCCGTCTGAACAAAGCGATCTGAGAGAGCCAGAGGAAACGAGCAGAGAACAGAGGCTGGAGGAGGAGGAGGAGGAGGAGGAGGAAAGGAGGAGAGACAGTCGGACAAGGAGAGAACGAATCAAGAAAACGGCAAAAACTGGAGGAGGTGATGCGAGATTACGTTCGACGGCGGCGTTACACGAGCGGACTGAAAGTCAAAGAGAGGAGTGAGTGAGCGAGCGAGCGAGCGAGGCAGCAGAGAGTTTAGTAATTACGGTGAATGAGAGCAGCGTAGCATGAAAGGGCTAATGGAGGCCCTTCGTTCCGTCTCTGGGCCTCCTGTAATCATCCCCCCCCTCTCTTTTTAATTTCCCCTTCCTTCTCCCTCTCTCTCTGCTCTCTCCGCCCTGATTGGACCGCGTTACCCTCATCT
>OMNV01016542.1:14984-25554 GCA_900303265.1 Brotula barbata | reverse complement strand
ACCTCCACCTGTCACAATAACCTGTTCACCCCCAACGGCCCTGCCTACTCCCCCCCCCACTCTCCTCCCTGCTTCCTCTACCAGCACCCAGGATCCATCCCTCGGCTACGATCGTCTCCCCGTCTCCCTCTTCATCTTTGTCCTTCCTCTCGGCTCTCAGCCTCGGTACACAATGAATTCAGAGACTTTTTTATCTTTTCTCTCAATGGCTTTGCCGCTCTCCCTAATCCCTCATCTCCACCGGTCCCTCTCTCCCCATTACTCCGTCCCTCACTCCACCCTCGCCTCCTCTGCGTCGTCGTTCTCATCCGGCTGACATTTTGCACTTTTTCATACCACCTCCTATCTCCTCCCACCTCATCCTCTCACATTTCTATCTCGCTCTCTCTGACATGCAATCCTTCTTCTTCTTCTTCTTCTCTCTCTCTCTCTCTCTCTGGGGCTCTCCGTCTCCCCTTTGTCCCACTTAAGTCTTCCTCTTTTATGAATTTCCCCCATGACTACACACACACACACACCCCCATTCATGCGTAACACATAATTGTGTCCACAATATGTAAACAATCAAGCCTACAAACCGTGCGCTTCGCCACGCAAACATGCGTTTGCCCGTCATTACACACCTTTAACCGCTATTTGCCGTCGTCCATTGAGCAACACGGAGCGAGGCTATCTAACGCTTGGATGCACGCGCGCCGGGCGGCAGAAAGAGCAGGTGAGAGAATAACTTAGCCCCTCACGGCGAGAGGCCGACGCATTACCGCGTCTGCTGGCCGTCTCGTAATCGCGGCGCGCCCTCGCCGCACTCGACGCGTGCGTGAATGCCGAGATGTTCCAGCCTCTTGGAAATAATTAGCGGTGGATAAATGGACATCGCGGTGAAGTCGGGCGTGTAATTTTATTGCCGTATTCGGCGTCGGGACAAAGTGTCTCCCGTGCCGCGCGTGTGCGGTGATCCTTAATAGACAAATAAGTGCCGGCCACCTGACAGCTAATCGCAGCGGGATTTAGCCGTTCGGCGGCTAAAAGAAGCGTCCGTTCAGGGTTCACCGCTCGGGTTACGTCCTTGCGCTGCATTACCTGCTTGTGCGCCGGATTACTCACGCGTTATATTTATAATTTACCTGCCGCTGCTCGCTTTAAAAGCACTAATGTAGCCGAGGGGGAGAGATGTATTTGCAGATGAAGAGCGGGACACGTGCTGGTCCTTCAGACAGGCACCATTAGGCCAGGATTTACTCCAACACCCTCTACGCTTAGAGAGCGACTCGCTCACTCTGCTGCGTGCGGACGGGGCTCCTGCACGCCGAAAGAAAAGATAATAAGGTCAAAATATGGTGTAGGTAATTAAATTAAGCTGCCGTCACATTATCACCCCCAAGAATATGAAGTTTATGAGCTAAATAGTGAAACCGATCCATTTCTTTTGTTGGGTGCAGCCGGGCTGAGGACGTCGGAGCCTCGTCTTCCAGACGGAGATCTGACCGACGCTGCCGGAGATCCTAATCAAGCAGCTCCTCGGAGGGGCCCCCCTTCATCATCTGGGATTCACGCAGGCTCTGTTTGGGAGCACGCCGACGCGTACTGGCTCTCCTCTAACAGTATAAGCTCCAATTCTCTGCCGTTTGATCTCACGGATGAATTAAAAGCCTGATTAAGACACGGAGATAATGGTCGATCACAAGCCACAGAGGATCAATAAAAGATGTTTCATAAACGGTTTTTAGAGGAAGCGCGCACACTGCAAATACCCTCCATTATGTTCCATTTCTGTCGGATTCGAACGTCAAGACCAATTCACTGACGCACTACGCAGCAAAGACGACCGTCCCCGTCTGTTTCAGCCCTGTCCTGGTGACATCGGTGAAAACGCTCTCCAGACCATCACTTCATGTTTTTACCGCTCGAAGACAGACAGACAGCACGGATGTCAACAAGACACTTGTGCTGTGTTCCGTCTTCGTGGTGGACACAACCAGACCTGTCAAGTGAAAAAGCTTTTCAAGGAGCTCTGACAGACAAGATGTCTGTATGTTCAGCACGAGTGTATCGTTGAATCTCATCAGCCCAAAACTCCAAACAACGCAGGCACACAAATATTACACACACACACACACACACACGTAAATTACACACACTGGCTCACAGTACAACTGTAAGCACTGGGAACAGTGGAGCTTTTGTCCAGAGTGAAATTCCTCCTCAGCTCTGTGGGCGCAGGTCATTACACGACTACCATCACCATGGCGACTGAATGAGGATAGTTATAGAAGGGAGAGGTTGTTAATTTCAAGGAGGTTGAACAGCGACGGCTGACTGGTCCCGATTCAAGGACAGGGGTGATTCATGCAGACCGGGGTCCCTGGAGTGACCCCCTGCGTGGCCCTCGCCAATAGCAATGAGGCCCTTACACAACAGGGGTCCACGAGGACCGACACTCTGGGTCTGCCGCGGTGAGAGAGGACGGGCTGGAGAGGAGAGGGAAACGAAAGGGTGAGGAGAGGGGGGTGTTTGAGGACACACACCATACTGAAGAGGGAAGGGAGCACTAACACACAACTTTAACTCTCTGATCCACACAAACACAAACAGTACACACTAAACGCCACTCCTACACCTGTCAGTGTGAGAGTGAGTTTCCCCGTCCCCTCCACGGTGCAGCGTTGCCTGGAGGGGCTCACACCGCCTCGCCAAATGTTTGGCCCGCCGCGCTGGCAGACGTACAGCCGAGGGCCCCTTAGCACCGGCCTGTGAACCATCTCTGGGCAAACAAAGGCAAAAAGTTCCCATCCACGGGCGCCGCCATGTGCCAGCCTCTCCTGTTTGTGCCTGCGGAGCGAGCGTCGGCTCTCATCAGACGGCCGTAATGATTCCACTCCCACACCTCGCTCTCTCGCCTTTATATTCCGCCGCGCACCCTCCCACACCTTTCTGTCTCCTTTGAGTCTGAGCGTTAATGACGAGAGGCCCGAATGACCCACGTCTAAGTATCTCACACACACTCACGTCTGAAACTCAATAACTGTCGATGGATTGAGCGTCATTTGAACGTACGGCTCATATCGGGCAGCGATGGACGGGGGAGGGGCGCGGCTGTCTGAGAGGCCGTTAGGAAGCTAAACGGATACCAAATGGCGAATACTGACGGAGGGACTTTTAATCACTCTGACGGTCTCCGTTCTGACTATATATCAGGATAACACTATAAACCAACGTCTAGTTTACGGACGACGCTAATGGAGAGGTAAGAATTACTGTCGGATGCCAACGAACGCTCGGTGCGCTCGCGCCGCCGGGCTGAGTTACTACTGTGTATTAGCCCTTTAAATGGCAGGGCCGCGAATACATTGTGCTTATGCAAAACAGCAGATCCATCCCATGGTTCTTACACCGCCTTAGGAGGGAATCAACAAAAAAACAAAGCGGTGGATTATTCTCTGTGGGAGGCTGGAGAGAGAGAGAGAGAGAGAGAGAGAGAGAGAGAGAGAGGGAGGAGGGGGGGCATCCCTGGAGTTTAAAATGGAGGATTTGACATCGGAGAGAGAAAACGTTCCCAACACAACCCAGAAGGTTGAAAGCACTCAGTGTAATGTGCCAACCTGGAGGGCTGCACTCTGTGGGGAGTCGGCGTTACATCGGGGCTAGAAACCAGAGCTCAGAAGCATTCCAACGTTTTGGGGTTTGTTAGGAATTGTTATGCTAATTCCCTTAACAAACAAGGTTATTGTGGTTTATCGCAGAAAGGGGAAGAGCAAAACTAAATTCTCGGTGACGTTTTGGAGTCACGCTTGGCGGGCGGGTTCGTCTTTGTCATACTGGGACAATCAGGACGGACGATTAACGCCGCGAATACGTGATTATTATTAACGTTTCACAACAGGAGAGAAATGTGCCAGTTCTGTTTCCTGGACCACAGAGGATGACAGAGAACAGACTCCACGCGCGTGCTTTACATCGCTGCGTAAATATGCATTACGGTATAATGTGGCAAACAAAGGCCCACCCTGGGGTTCAACGAAAGACGCAGGACGAGCCGAGAGAGCGGTTATAAATAATACTGAGACGATTTCATCCAGCAAACCCTGAAAAAATATTCAAACGCGCCGGCTGAACATGTAACTTTTTTGAACTGATATGTGGATTTGAGGGAACAAAGCCGAAAGCCTGAGTAAGTTGCGATGCTCAGAAAGTGAACCAGCAACTCTGCACTCTTCAATACTTTAAGGATTTATTCTGCCATCTTTTTTTTTTTCAGTTACCACAAATAAGTGGAGGAACGGCACGGATATTTGTGTTGCAACACGGAACGCTACGTTACTGCTGTGTCGACTAAAGATGTTAAGATGTTGTTTGGTGTGTGTACCTAAAGGACTGTAAGTGCGTGTGTGTGTGTGTTTATTGAAGGAACACAAAGGAAAACTAAATACGGAAAATCAGAACCACATTGACAGAGTTTGATATGTTTGCTCGCTCGCTCCCTCACTCACTCACTCAGTGCGAACACCTTCGTTCACACGTTACATTTCTATACAAATACTTTTCTTAAGTTATCCTAAGTCATTTACTAAAATCCGTTCAGTGTTGTGCTCATCACTTTCGCTCTTAAATGAACCAGAACCATGACTTTGGGAAAGTTTGCTTTGGAGGTTATGGAGGCTCTATTTTCGTAATCAAATATGCAGAAGAGTCACTGACCGGTGGCAGTGGTGGTGTTTGTGTGTGTGTGTGTGTGTGTGTGTGTGTGTGTGTGGGAGAGAGAGAGCGAGAGAGGCATGCTGCTTCAAACCTGTGGCTTGCAAATGTTGTCCATGCAAATGATGTTTGCGAAAACGGTGTGTGTACGTGCATATGTTTCCGTCGATATGCAGAGTGGCCCTCTTGTTCTCGCTGAGGGTTCCCCGCTGCCAAGCGTGTGCACACAGGGGTGAACATGCACTCCATCGCCACGTTCAATGTCGCCCGCCATGAGCCAAACCTGCCAAACGGGGGAGAGGAGCTCAGAGTTCAGCCTGGGGGCTTCACTCCAGATGGATGCTGCTCTCATCCTCTCTAGCTTATCGCCTCTCGTCACTCACTTCCTGCCTCTCCCTGCTTGGCCCCGTCTTCTTGTCCATTGCTATTCACTGCTCCTCACACTCCTTCCCTGGTTCACTATTACATTCATAGGTTGCATCTTCCATTAAATATTACATTACTGAATCCCTTAAAGGCTCCTCAGCGCCCCGCTTCTATCACACTGTGCACTGACTGCATTTAGAAATGCTTCCATGTTGTTTAAAATCACATTAAGGAGACAATTAAGGAGCAACAGTTCAGTTTTCGGGCTGGGTCGGGATCCCGAGATCGTTCCAGACCCGTGAAGCCATCCGAGACAATTACTGTTACCATAATTAAACTTGACTTGGCTTGTTGTGTACTAGTTTTAAGCCACATCATGGGCCGGATAAACTCATTACATCCCCCAGAGGCTGTGCTGATCTCCCACTAAACTGGTCACACAAAAGACTACAAGTGGTGACACAGACGTAAGCGATGATGGGTAAAGAGGAAAATGAGTTGGACACAGAAAAAGAGGTGGAGAAGTGGGGCAACAGCAGAGAAAGTGGGGAAGTGATGTTATGCTCAGGTGGTTTGGAGCGGATATTGCATGCCTTATCTGTCACCTGCAGCTCTGAGCTTATTATAGGGAGAGGCAGAGTCAGAGTGGAAGATGTATGTGTGTGTGTGTGTGTGTGTGTGCATGTGTGTGTCTGACTACCTCCAATGTACCGAGGGTAATGATACAAAAGAAAGAAAGAAAAGGAAAAATTACAGGGCTGTTTTAACTGTTTTCCTTGGATCTTTCTGAAGGCCGCCGAGCTCCTAATTTTTCAGCGCTTGTGCCCGACACGCTCGGCTACGTGCGGCTTCGGCAGCCAAATATGCAGCAGAGACAAAGCGACGACGCAACCACTCTCAGGTTATTTGCGCTGCCTGCACAGCGAAGAACTTCCCAAATGCTACGGCGAGGATGAAAATGAGATGCGGCCTTAAGATACTCAAACTGCATAAATTAAAAAAATGATTGCATATATAGATACAGCATGAACAATCGATTCAAAAGTTTACAAAATGCACCGTACTCGCTGCAAAAACCGAAGCCATGACATCAAGATGCTACCAACGATCCACCACAACCTTAAATAAAGCCTTAATATTCACTTAACAAGCAGACAGAGTATAATGTCACAGATAAAGATTTGTCTATAGACACAGTGAGTGTTATGTAGACACGCCTATCTACTGATGGCTTCCATTTGCCTCTCCCTGCAGTTTCTGCAATTACTCTGTCTCCCACTCTGCCGTGGCTCCTTTGGGAGTCTGACTGCTCCGAGCAAATGTCTCAGCAACAAACGCTCACTTCTGTCAAAATCCACAAGGCCGGGGGGGCTGCAGGAACGCTTTCTTCTCCCTATTTTCTCTTCATTTAATCTTGCTTATGCTGCCGCCTGTGCTGCTCCTACCTGTTGTCCCTGGGAGGACACGTATGTCCTGGGGTCTGGCTGTCATTTTTCCACTCTCTCCTGGAGCGGTCCAATTGGCCCACAGGAATAACTGAATGGGAAATTTAATAGGAGGCTCGTCTGATGTTTGAGGGGGATCGGAAATGCCTCTTGTGTGCGTGCGTCTCCGCTCTACTATCCGTGCGCTGCATTTATAGCGGAAACGAACCCACTTTTTCCTACGCTTTTTGTCTTGTACCTCCATTCGCCGCGCCCACTCGGCTGTTCTACTTCCTCTCAGTTTAGTTTTCGGCAAACACGAGGATCTCCATCTACCGTGTGTGTGAGCGGTCGACCTACCTGCTGTGGTCAGACAGAGCTCTTCATCGCTGTTATCCTGGCAGTTGTCCTGGCCGTTACACAGGAAGCTGCGGTCCACACAGCGCCCGTTTCGACATTTGAAGCGAGCCTCTGAGCACACCAAAGGGTTGCCTGCTGCGGATGAAAATACAAAAAAGTCAGGGGGTCAATCTTCTGGTTTTAACCTGACAAATATGAGACATTCACCTGTGAGTGTGAAGAAATCGGATTTTTTGTTCGCAGCCCTTGTTAAAAGTCCTTTTTGTGTAGTTTTCGCCTCACACAAATGTCAGATTTTACAGCACTGGTGTTACATTTTCATTTCTCAGAGACGTAATAGTTATAATTCAGCGCTGCGTGTTAATAAAGCATTAAATCTGGGAATTCTGATAGAAATCACAGCAACTCCCGCACTGCGTTTTCTTTTCGTTTGTTCGAATGTTGTCGTCGGTCTTTGTTCTAGCTTCAATTACCTTGTGAGAAGATCCGCTCCATTATGCGGCGGTGGCGCGGTCTGTGCTGGGAGCATGTAGCAGAGCTCTGTTTAAACGGCCAGATTAGATTTGTGAGCTCGGAGCCCTGCAGGACAGGAACGCTGCCTTTGACAAAGGAGAGTGATTGGCCTGATACATGTTTCCCAGCGGGCAAACAAGGGAGAGGTCAGACGAGGACAATCTACATTTCTGATTATGGACTGGACATGGATCCCTGACGTTCAGATTTAAAAGCGGGTTTTCACTCCTTCACATTTTCTGGGTCAGTAGTGCGAGGCGGAAATAAAGGGGGTAAAAAAATAAAATCAAAAATGCCTCGAGCTTTTGAGAGTGTGATTGCATTAGGGGTGCATTAGGGGAAACGACGGCAGAGCAAAAGTCAGAAGAAGAGGCGGCTTCTGGTTTCAACCTCCGTTCATTTACGTCAAAAATCACAGCTCCCTGCCTTGAAGGCGACTTTATCTCGCCTTCAAAGAAAGCAGTTAGCATGTTGGAGTTCCAGAAGTAAAGGCTTTTAATTTCATTTCATTCAATTTATCTACTGGCACAGAAAGAGACATTTTCACAGGAAACATAAAGGGCCCGAGTGGAAAAGAAGAGATGGAAAATGGCGAAGTGGCGGTGGGGGTGGGGTGATTGTTGCATAATTGAATATCTTTGCCTGATTACCCCTGCTTCTCCTTAATTCATTTAAAAAGTTTTATTACCCAGTGCTGCTTTTTTCCATTATTTTGCACTGACCCATCCATAATAAAGCTAATGAAAATGCAAACTAAGTTGAGCTTGTAGCTTAACATATCAAGAACGTTTCAGCCTGATAGTCTTTCTCAGATTTATGGGTAATCGTATTTATAGTTGTGCGTGTTTTCACCCGTCACTGGCTAGACAATAGCTGCTGTATGTGCCGGGATTAGAGGACAAGATGTAATGGAATCCTGAGGCGCTCCTGGTGACCACGGCGTGAGTCATATTGTTATTATGGGATTTGGCTGACGTGCCAAACTCACTGCAATTCTCCTCGTCACTCCCGTCCGGACAGTCGCTGAAGCCATTGCAGCGGAAGCGTCCGATGATGCAGTGGACGCCATTAGCGCAGGCGAAGAATGTCGGAGCGCACTTGGACTTGACCTTAGCTACAAAGACAAAGCACAGATGGGAGGAATACAATGGATTAGTCTGCTGCTCATGGGCAAATGATGGAGCAATTTACAACATCCTGCATTATGTTTTATGATTTAGCCTTGGCTGTGATGGAGGAGGAGGACTCCAGCTCTGAGGACGGCTCTTTAAGGCCGAGTTTATACTTCACGTTAAGGCTGCATGCAAACAAACGACAGAATACGACGGTACAAACCAGCAAACATCGAGCAAGGTCGACCTGTCAAATATTTCCTCTGCCAACAAGCCGATCGGTTCATTTTGGTCTGTGTTGCAAGTCTTCACTGTCAAGTGTGACAAGGAGACGGCAAAAGCAAAGTAGTGGGAGGAGAGGACAACAGGTTAAGGGTGACGAGAGCAAATAGTCTGGAGAGTGTTTGTATAGATCGTGGCATTGATCAGCCTAAAGGAGGCCACAAGTCTTATCTCCCAGGACAGCCGTGAGGCTGAGTGACAACAACATCAATGACGGGCGTCCTCTGCACTAACCTCCGCTTTAAACTCAAACACATTGATCTTTTCTGGGATATACGAGAGCGGATTAATTCGGGCGTAGACAGAGAAAACCAAGGACCTCGTTTAGCAGGATTACTGTGAACTCACAATTTTAAAGTCTGACGGCAGCAAGGTGAGAAATACAGGAGTGAACCAACGCAGTGGCGTCTCTCTGTTTGTCTGACTCAGCTTTATGTTGTGGTACTTTTGTGTCGTTTCATTGGTTTCCTTGTATTCTGACAGAAACGGTACAGTTGTGAGACATAGAAAGGAAAATCTTTACAGCTTACATATACACGATATAAGCAATACTGCAGTAGTTAAATAATTAATTCCACGTTTTAAACCTTGAAATCACAAAAGACAGAAACACACACACACACACACACACACACACACACACAGGGAGGCGGTGAGCTAACTCGGCACAACTCAAGGCCCATCGCCAAACAATCTCTGTTTTTCGTTCTATATACTGAATACAAAGGGTGGCCTGCTTATACGTTGGCTCTGTGCCGCCGCGGCAGCGAGCAGCACACAGTTTTCCTCCCACGATGCATTGTGGTAGCCTAACCTAAGCAGCATCGAGCTGTGTGAATATGTACGGTGGGCGGGGTGGGGGCCGGACAAAACAAGCGATCGGGGTTTGAAGTGCCCGTCTGTAGGATGAAATGTAATCCGAAAGCAGAAGGCGGCCAGCTCCAGCCCCCGATCTGTGTGTGTACATCTTGGAAAGCCTCTGTTTACCTGGACAGCAGCGGTTCTATCCACCCAAAAAGCCATTCTGCTTCGGGCTTCAAGGACAAACAAAGACGGCGCTTTAAGCTGCAGCAATACATAAAAGATACAGAAACACGCCGCTGCATGGGGGTAAACAGACGAGCAAGGGTAATATTTACCTTCTTAGATTTTTCATTTCAGTACTTGCTGTTCTTGCAGGCTTGAATTTGTCTTTTGTTTTTCACCTCTGGCTATAGATAAATAAAGGGTCAGATATAGTTTGGTTTTTCGGACGTATACGAAGTTTCTATTTGGAAAACACAACTCTCTAAATCTCTGGCTGCATGTAGATACTCGGTCTGCTTCCTCCTTTCCAACCTGTATCCAACACCAAAATGTCATAATTCTTTCTGTTTTCTAAGAATTTTACCCACAATCTAATCACGGTCATTAAAATGTATTAGTTTTTAGCAACGCAGGCCAGAAAAGTCCTTGAAGATTCTCCTGCTTCCTTACACCGGCAAATCAACTTCATCTCATTTACCACAGGCAGGACTCATCAATTCTTACATCTGCCTTCCAAAGCTTCCAAACCCAAATGAGGGGGAGGGCGCAAGTCTGGAGTTGGAAAAGTGAAAGAATCATTGTTAATCCTTCCGCGTCCTGTTTTGTTCTGCATTTCTGACCAGGTTAAGCGTCTCTGATCAAGATAATGATGATTCATTTCTATCCCTCTGTCAAACTTTTTATCCTTCCATCCATTTCTGCGTCCTCTGTCATCATTGTTTTCTCATTCGGAACTACTTTAGTTCCATGCCAATTCCATCCCCCCCCCCCCCCCCACCCCCCCCCCCTTTTTTT
>OMNV01016542.1:0-14964 GCA_900303265.1 Brotula barbata | reverse complement strand
CCCCCCCAAGAGTCTCTCAGTCTTTGTAGAAGTTGTTTACAAAAAGCAGGCAGGGTGTTGGATGGCTTCCAAACTTAGTTCCGGCGTTCAGCTGAGCAGCAAAAATGAAAACGAATGAGGTTGCAAACAAGGCGATTCCTTTCGGTGCCGCGCTGAAACTCACACGCATAATCATATTGTCTCTCTCTAAGCGTCTCCTATCCTCTTTTCAACTTTACCCAAGAAAGTTCACAAGGAATATTTCTGATTGAATGCACTGTAGTTACAGCGAACATCTGTCCGCATCGGTACCTTTTTATTAATTATTTTCATTGATTTTTTTCCCCCCCACAGTCAAAAATGTAATATGCCGCATTTCCCTTTATTATCTCGGTTTTATTAATACTTTCGTTGAGTTTCTGCATCTGTCTCAGCACGGCTCCTGTAGCGAACAGCGCGCCTCGCCTTCCCCAAATATCCACATCTGTGCCCTCCTTTTCACTTCTCCCTCTTCTTCCTCTGCTCCGTCCCCCCCGAGAACAGAATTATTTGTTCAGCACAGGTACGCTCGGTCGTGACGGGCATGCACGATTGACCAAGTGAGGGTGGACGCGTGGGGGAGACTCGAGGAAGAGGCGGACAAGAGGGAGAACCTGGGGAGACAGTGCAGGAAGAGAAGAGTGGCCAAGGAAAGAGCGCAGGCGGCCGAGGACTTGAAAGGCTTTTCTGACCTTCCTGAGCATTTCTGAGGAAATCAATAAGTAATGGAGTCGGAGTGGAAGCAAGAAGGGCTGGGGTAGTTTGAGACCAGTCTGGAAGAAGACCGGAGGATGATGATAATCAATCCAGACGACTCTCAGCCTGGTGTTGTAGATATTGTTGTACAATATCCTTCTGTGTGCAGGGAGAGGCGCTGCAACATGATGGAGCTGCCTTCATCGGTTATGGCGCATCGGCTTTGTACACAGTCAACACATCTCCCCGTAAAATAACAAAAATAAACGTTATGTATACCGTAACGCAGTACGGAAACCGTCGTGACCACGACTGCCTTTGTTATCTTAGAGAGAGACGAGGAAGCAAGCGCACATGCTGAAAAAGCGTGGAAGCAATCTGTCAGATAATAACACCGCTGCAATATTCATGATAAAATGTCGCCTTCTCTCTACAATTTCCCTGATTGATTGGTTCTGTGTTGCAAAATGACAACACGGAATTTCTTATTCCTTCCAGATTGCACTCGATCTGCCTAATCTGTGACTACAAATGGGTCCGCGTATCAATCTCCAAAAGAAAACTACAAGATGGAGAGGGGGGAAAGGATGACAAAGACCGCAAAGTGACAGAGCGTCTATGAGACCCAAATCAATATTTCCCCCGGTGTTCCCTGGTATTAATTACAGCAGCTCATTGATCAGTCAACCATTAAGCGCCTGGGATGCACCAGATGAAGTCACATTAAACCTTCAGCTTTCCTTCCTAGGTCATTCTCAATGTTAACGTCATGCTCCATCTTTCCCCTTTTTCACTTTTCCCCTCCTCTTTTCGCTCTTTGAGCAGCTTTTTGTTCTCGGAGCGTAGCTGAAGGATAAACAAAGGATGAAAGAAATCCTCTTTATGTTAGCATCAGAGGACTGGACATTGCTCTTATCTCATACGAACACACACACACAAAGACAAACACACACCAGTGTTGGAAGACTGGGAGTATGTGAGCGTGGCTATCTAAATCAGGGGTTTGTCGCAGGTGTTTGAAGTCCAAGAAAAACTTGTAAGGATTTAGCGACACTTTTTAAGAGATAAACACTGTTGAGGAGCTATCAGGACGATAAACAAAGTCATCATGAGAGATAAAAATGAGTGAAAGTGTAAATATGTGTAAATATCCCTCTCTTTGTGAACACTGTGACTACCATATTCATTTTAATTAGTTAAAAATATCAGAGAAGATCTGGAGCTGTGATGAGGTCAGATTATAAATTGTGTGTCATAAATAAAGATACCAACAGGTGCATTGTCTTCAGATTGTAAACTACACTTCCATGATCCATAATCCATGTTACGAGGGGATAGAAAATATGCACATACATTGATACAAAGGTGGGTATTCATCATCAACATGGCCGAAACTTAATTTTGAGGTGAAACAATGTTTGTTCTCGTGCTTTGCTGAGTGGAGTGTTCTTAATGTATGGATTCTCCCCACAGCCTGCAGGGCCGAACAGAGGTTCCTTTGAAATGTGCTTCTCTGTCTTGTTTCTCCGTTTTCTAGCGACATTCTTGTTCCCCTCCTTTGATTCCCCGGCTCCTCGCGCTATACATCAAGTACACACACCCTCTCCGCCGTTCAGTATATCTCTTCACTCATCTCCTCATGCCCTGCCCAGACAAGGGTAAAAAGGCTAATCCTGGCTCTGAGGTCCAGTCAGCTCCGCCCGCTCTCCTCCATCCCTCCTCTGTCAGGATCTGTTTCGTCTAACTCTCTCCCAGGCCATCGTGATGGATGTCAGAGACAAGGGCGAATCTTTTGCCCTCTTCAGGGGAGGAATTAGTCAGCACCCTATGAATCATTGGTGGAAGACCCCACAGCGCTGTCAACGCGTGCACACATACGAACACACCGGAGAGCAACTAACAGATTAGATAGTTTAATTAACGATAAATATCTTTTCATCTGCAATTCCACCGAGTTCAAGAGGAGAACAGAAAAGGTCACGCTCCATTAAAAATCGGAATTGAGAAAAATCATTCGTGTAAGGTCCTGGTCTATCTCAGAGGGGGGACGAATACAATAAGCCGCATCTTATAATGCAATAAGATTCAGGCTGTGGATATTGCCTCACATCTCTAAGCCCAGAAGGCAATTTAATAGCCAACAAAAGTATTTACATGGCTCGTGTTGACCTTTGTGCTAGAGGAGAAGCAGAAAGCAAACAAACAGAAAGGCGCAGCAGGGAGAGGGGCTGTCTTTGGGAGGTGAATAAACATTCTCCATGATTTACAGACACCTGCCCCGGCCTATCAGATGGAGCCAACTGGGACACAGCTACAACACATAAATAAAGCACCGGAAAGGAAATGCAGCACAGGCATGTGGGAGTTTTTCCTCTCAACTTCTCCATCCAGGCTCA
Organism: Brotula barbata; assembly: GCA_900303265.1. Taxonomy (NCBI): domain Eukaryota; kingdom Metazoa; phylum Chordata; class Actinopteri; order Ophidiiformes; family Ophidiidae; genus Brotula; species Brotula barbata. The sequence continues at coordinate 11,854 of OMNV01016542.1, read as the reverse complement.
TATATATCTCCATCTGAGGTTCATATAGGATCCATTAAAAACTCTCATTGATGATGCAAATGAGCAAAAGCCACGGTCAAAAAGGAGGTGTTCAACACTCGACTACTCATATCTGGAATGGAAACAATTCCTCTGCTGCTAATCTGAAATTTTGGTTGATTCTGGACCTAAAATCTTTCTAAAATCACTACCCCTTACTATTTTGAACTAAGGTATTTTTTATTACCTTTAAAATTCCCTTTCTTATTCTATTTGGTATCTTTGGAAACTGTGGCATTTTCTAGAGAATTACATATAAAACCCCAGTGTTTATGAAGCTGGGTACATCGGTGGCGACCTCAGAGTTTATGAGGATAAACACAGAAAGTTTTACTTTCCAACTGTGTCTTGAGACCGACTGTGTCATCCTGCAGTCAAACACCGACATTTCCAGTGTGGTCGATATTATGAGCAGAAATCACACCGGTGTGAAAATCTCATCACCACAAGAGATACAGAATAAAGCAAAAGAACGTGGATTATTACAAGCACATAGTTTTTGGATATTTTATTGTTTTGTTCTCTGTTTTCACTTTTGTCGTTACCAAAACAGAATTCTCGTTAATGGGACACCACAGTGATGTCATATGACTTTTAACTAAAACTCTAAGAGACTAAAAACTATCACAACGTCATCTCAATCCTGATCGTTTAAAATGGACTCATTTGTGTAAATATGGTTGAAGGTATTCAAGCTATAACGGACCATCCTGATGCACAATCAGGGCTACGGGTTGCCGGTGACCTCCTGCCAGAGGTCATCGGCTCCTATTTCACATGGGTGGAAATAAAATGTCCTGTGGTAGTCAACACACGTCTGTCTCCGTGGCGATGGGTGAAATCATCAGATACCACGTGTCATTTCCCGTTTGAAGACAGAACGCTATCACAAGGAGTGAGGGGATGTAAAGAGTCTGCATTCGAACGCAGCGTAAGTCTGTGTGTGTGTTTATGGAAGCAGAGCTCCTACGCTCTGTCCACCGTAATGAGTCTCTATCTCTAACTCTCCCTCCTTCCCTTCCCTCCTCCTGCCGCCTGTCAGTCCCTGCAGTGCCTCTAATGGAGCCAGAGCTTTGTCTGGGATTTTCTGAAGCAGTTGGCAGGGATATCTAATGAGAGCGAGTGGCCATATGCGTGGATTATAAAGTCCACTTATGCCACAGAAAATAACACAGATGATTTGACAACCGTAAAGTGTGATGTTTAATGGCCATTGGCCTCAAAGTGTCAGGAAATCGATTAATTAAAACATTAAAAGATGAATAATAATACGTTTTAAACAGCGGATAAGAGCTGGTGATGAGATGAGAACGTGGGTCTCTGTTAGAAGCTCGGGGGACAGTCTTCATCTCGGCAGCCGGTAAACTGACTGTTGCGGAGGGAGGAGGACGAAGATGAGAGCTGACAGAATGGAGGACGAGCCGTATGTGATTCACGCTGCAAGTGTCCAAAAGTGGGTGAGAACTGACAGGTCTGAGGGTGAGCAAAGCCCACGTATCCATACAATTCTACCAAGCACGGTCAGTTTTCTTTCTTTTTAAAGTTCCCCTGAACTACAAGCAAAACGGCTAGAGCGATCAGACGAGATGAAGAGAAACGGTGCAAAGAGGGGTGAAAGGGGAGCGCGAGAGACAGAGAGAGAAAAACGCTGAGAGAAAGAGTTTGGTTCAGCGTGGGAAAACCTCAAAGTCAATCTTCAGTCAGAATTCACATTATTTGTAAGGAGCTCAGAGTGAAACACGAGGGGGCGGCGAGGAAGGGGAGGAGCGGCAGAAGACCAAAAAGATCAAAGTCAACTAAAAGTGAGGATCAAACTGAACTATTACTGTAGCTTTACAGTAGAATTATGCATGCGCTACTATTCCTGCACACAGAAGTAATCGGCCTTTGCTTTGATGGTATTAAGTTTTGCCCTGGTGCTAAACGGGGGCTGAGGGCCTGGCAGAGAGGAGGAGGAGTGCACACTGTGGGGGAGATGGAACTCGGGACTGAGGAGGCGACTTGACTTTGGCTGGCAAAGAATTTCGTTTTAAACGGCTCTTATGGGCGGAAAGGAAAGGGAGGAGAAGTAGAACTGCAATGGTGGATAGTGAGAGATAGCGAGCGAAGTTTCAGGAGGCGAGCAGACATGACGGGACTGTAAATAGACTCGGTGCCTACAGGCAAAGCTAGCAGCTAAACGCTTTGATAATGGAGTCTTATGGAGTGGACTTACGACAGCCTTTCTCATCACTCTTGTCAAAGCAGTCGGGCAATCCGTCACACTGCCACCCACCGGGGACGCACTTCCCATCGCCGCACATGAAGTTTCCAGGGATGTTGCACTCCGTGGTGAAGTTATTCCCCGGAAGAAGCTGGCTCTCTGATTGACAGGACAAGAGAAAAGAGGACAAACCGTTACACTCTCCAACACGCCGTACAGAACTTAAAACAGGTTCAGGGTTATTGTACATTGCATTCCAGCCATATTCATCACCACAGTGGTGGACTGTTATTATCTCCACGCTCTAAAGATAGAAAATATTAAAGGCAGTGGCTCTGCTTAAATCGCCGTATCAACCCAGGGATAAATAAACAGAGGGCAATCTCATGACTGCAAATGTAGAGGAGGTCACCGGGTGTTACAGCACTGTGGGTGTAAGCATCAGTTCAGAGCTGGCAATATCAAAATGAGGCCGATAAGGACGCAGACAGACACACAGACTAGAAATAAACGCGTTCAGTGGAATGTGCCTGGCCTGAACCAGCCCAGGTCCTTTCCACTTGATGCAGTGCAGCTGTGGCATAATGGCTTGGAATGTGAGATATGGCCTTTTGGCTGAGGTTTGACACTATGCGGTGAGCACTTTAGCTTGTAAACAAAAGTGCAGCAGTAATTAGAAGTCTTGCAGAGACCAGGGAACACTTTCACGCTGCTGTGCTGAAAGTCAGTTGGGTTTACAGGCCACTTCATTTCACTCCAGAGGACCGAGCAGGATGATGCACCTGCTGCCAAAATTGTGGCCATCTTAGCCATTTTAAATAACTCTAATAAAGTTAACTTAAGTCGTGTTTAAATCGCTGTCTGATGATGATGTTGCCTCGGTGTGACTATTGTACTCGTATGGGACTGTGGAGAGCACAGTTCGTACAACTATTTACCAGTTCGTCAAGTCTTTCAATATTCTTGTAGTTGAAATATTCACGGGTCTGTTTGGTTTCTAGCAACCAAGATTCAACCCAGAAGACGAGCCAGGGGCGTCCATATGTCTCATGGAGCAGATTTTTGCCTTATTTATGCAGGGGAAGATGACTTGAGTTGTTCTACTCCTTTTGCCCCACGATACACCGCCAATGAAGAAGCTGCAGTGGTCTACCAATGAGATCTCTCTCTATTTGAATCCGTCTGGGTCAACCTCATTTTGAACCTAAGTCTAAATAAAAAGCCTTTGGTCTATTTTGGAATGGCTCAGGGTAACATCGGGTCCCTTTCAGATCCCCTCACCCCTCCTTCGCTCTTTTAAGTAATTTACGCACTTAAGTTTCGAGTAGGTTTTCTAAGCGGTTATTTCCGTTATAAGTGATTTTTAACTCAGCCGTATACCTCCAACAGCTTCCTCTCCATGTCAGACTGCACAGCATCAGCATCCTCTCCTCTCTTTCATAAATAAATGAGCAGATTTCCTGTAAAACCTGATCTGGTGCTGCATCAAATTTAAATACAGCATAAAGCCGTGTCATGGCACCGTTTCAGAGCAACAATGCAGCGCTGCCTTATTTATGATGATAATATAGGACACATAAACATTTAATCATTTACATGTGTGCCGAACAGATATAAAATGCAGCCCTGTGTACATAGAAAACGCGCCCATATTTCAAAAATACATCAGATACCTCCCGGCACTTCATGCAAGAGAAATGTGTTTGTTTTCTCCATTGCATTATTACCCCGAGACATCCTCATCCAGCGAATATTCATCACTGAAGGATCCTTTGTATTAACATACAAATACAACCCGTGTTGACCTTTGAACGCTTCCAATTCAAAACGCACAGGTGGTTGATATTCACTTAGTGCATACATCACAGCCCGTTCCTCGTTTACACACACACTGCGGATTCATCTGTCTTTATCCACGGTGTCCTTCCCATAGCTGGTTTGTGGAACGCATTGGTGGATTCTATTCCAAAAATCCAAAATGAAACAGTACAGTCTTTGTGATCCCCTATGGGGATGATGCAAACCAGCCTTTTGTCTCTTGCAATGCAGATAGCAGGGTGTGCAGGATAAAGAGAAAAGTCATTTCAGAGGAGCAAATACAGTACATTCCAATTATTATTTTTCTCATCATTTGCAGGGCTTTTCAAAGGCATCTGAGGGAGTATGCTAATGTTTTCATGTATGTGTATTGTGGATGCACTAGGATTAAATTGCTGGATAATAGGAGTTTGTTTCTGCCCGCACCAGAACATTAAGTACCAAATGATGACGGCGGTAACGATTCATTTATGTCTGTCCAGGTATATTAGGAGACTAAGAAATAATCTCACAGAACAATATAATGTTTGGAGATTCTTCCCATCCACATTTGTTCAGTTGGTTCTATTTGTAAGAGAGAGGGATGTGTGTGCTCGCGGTGACACAATAATGTCAGAATGCATTTAAAAACACTGTATAATAAGCACGACCAAGGTAAAGCCGAGTGTGTCATTATTCTCTGCGGGCTTGAATTGAGATGTGATTATACTACAATGGCTGCCATAACAGTGCACTGGTGACAACGTCAGAGTGGAAAGGGTTTAAAACAGACGACGCAGCAGAACTGTGCCATCTCCCAAACCACAGACGTCTTGTCAGTTGATCACAAAGCCCAAAGCGTAGGCCTCATGTGGACTGCGTACTGAACTCTAAATATTATTCTTACTTTCGCACTGCAAACTGACTTACTGGCACACTGTGGTTTTGCTTAACTGTAGCTTAATGTGTACACTATAAACCGAGCATGGAGTAGGAAAATGCCAAACACAGACACGTACTGGGGACCACTCAAGAATACAGCATAATAAAGCTAAAGTGCTATAAAAAAAATGTTGGTTTAGACCAAGTCAGAACAAGCTGAGCTGCAGACAGATATAAAATGGCTTCAAGGAGCTGGCTGCTTTGAGAGGCATTAGGTTAATTGGAACGTTGCTGTGAGGGCAGAGCGAAGGAGGAAGAAGAAGGACTGTGTGTGTTGTGGCTGGTTGTATGTCTGTGTGTTTGAAGGGAAAAAAAAAAGACGTCCAGCAGTGAAAAGGAGAAAAAAAGGACAGCACCTTTTTTTCCCAAAGGGCCTCTTCTAACCAGTATGACATAATTTAGCTGTGTACACAAGTTTATTAATTCATATTCTATATTTATTTTCTTTTTTTTTTACTTTCTTATTCTCTGCTCTTTTCCCAAGAATAAGAACCTATCATACACTTCCTTTCCACCTACTACTTTTTGAGCTGTACATTTCCCCCGGTGTGGGATGAATAAAGTTGATCTTATCTTATCCTAACCTTTGGAAACCTTAAGCTTTTGTATTATGCATAGGTGATTAAAGTCGTCACGTCTCTTTGACAAGCCCTTGTTTTTCCGCCCGTGAATCCACTTCACTGAAATAGTAACAAGGTGAAAAACTTACGGTGCTTTAAAATGGAAGTGAACCTACAGGCCCACCTCATTAGCATGACTGTGTAAGTGAGGCTGAGCAGCCCATTAAAGGACGCTAATGAAATCATAACTCACTGCAGTTCCCCCTCTATACCGCGACTCTCCCAAGGTGACCTGGGAACACTTTCGGGTTGTTTGTGCCTGCATCTGTGTGTGTGTATGTGGACACCTGTATCTCTTGCTGGAGGAAGTGTGGACCAATTACTTTAGGTAAATATTGACCATATTATCCTTGCCTCTGCACATCCATCCTCAACCCTTTGCCCTTTCCCCATCCTCCACCATCAGCTGTTTCAGACTTGGTTAAATCCCAGAATCTGTCAAGCATCGGCTGAATCTGCACATAGGAGATTCTAAATATGCGATTATATTTTTAACAAAAGCCGAACTGGAGAGAAATCAGGCAATGGTGAACGCTACCCAAGCTTGAAAATGATTCATCATCTTTGGCCGCTGTTGGCTGTTTTAAGAAGCAAAAGAGAGTTATTGTGTACACGGAGAGCTTCCAACTTGTATTCCAAGATTGCCAAAAGTATATTTTATATTTGATGATGCTACTCAGAACAGCCAAATGACATCAGTTCACCCTGAGTGGTTCTCCAAATATGCTACGATGGGCTATGCACGGTAGCCGCCCACATCAGCCGAGCCCTTTGGATATTTTCGTACCAAATGTGATCACGTTGTATCAGCCAGCAGTTTACTTGAAAAAGCCAAATTATTCTTTACAGGATCTATTCAATGTGTAATAAACCGCAAAGTACATTAATGACCTCCTCAGTGGTATTCTGCCTTACGTGAAAGCGGGTACAGGAACATAATGGATGTACTACAGCGTGTACGGATATAAATACCACACATTCCCTATGTAGGAATGAAAGACTCAAGTGAAAACCTTGAGAGCAAAAATAAAGGCGAAGGATGCAGTAACATCATTTTCTGCCCTCGGATTCCCAGTAACAGCATCAGCTCCCTCTGCTCCAGGCATGAAAGGTCAGAGATAAAAATCTATATCTGAGATGACAATCGCCTCGGCTTTCACCGCTTTAACCCCACCTTTGAGAGAAGGCTTGGCTATCAGACCTAGATATACCTGTATTGATCAGCGCCGGGTGAAATGTCAAGCTTTGCATCGCAGGCAAAGGCAGAGATTGATTGGGCTTTCTTCATACACTTTGGAAGCTACAGTAAAAATAACAGGAACTCTGAGACGAGGAGCGAAGTGAAATATTCATGGAATGGGGTTCAACAGATTTCTACGGACAATGAATGCCTTACACGGTAAAAACAATCTGACTGGTTCCCTACATGGGTCCAGCAAAGAAAACCTCCCCTCCAGAAGAAAAATGTGGAAATGGACTTCTGATGTAAAAGTCAACAATGCGAGATTCAGCCAAAGTAGCTGTGCTTAAAATAGTTCTTTCTGTCTAAACTAAGTCAAATGACATCATGATAATGTCAGTGCAAACATGGCAAGTAAGGGAGTCGTGCATCAATAAGAACCAGCTCTGAAACAAACCAGTTCAGGGATAGAAACAGATTTTTTAATTATGCCATAACTTATGGGTTTGCCTATCCAAGGAGACTCATGCATGAGCGGATGCTTCCCAGGGACGGGAAAATATTCTCTATCCTGTCCCATCAGAGCTCACTTACACATGGAGTATAAATAAGCACTAGTGGAAAAAAAAAACATCAGGTCTGCATCTATTTCACCCTCACATCCACACACACACACACACACACACACACAGGCAGGGCAGCGCAGAGCGAGCAAGTTTTTAATACCGGAAGAACAGCCATGCATGGCGACAGACAGTATCTGAAATCTATGCGACTGGCTGTCTGTGAGAGGATGCACGGGGAATTGGGCCATTTTAATGTCTACTTCCTCCATGTCTACTTATTGCCCTGTGCATTGTTGCTTATTCTGCATGCATTCTTCAGGAAATCTAATGTATTATGCAAATCTCCATATTCCTGTTTTAATGTGGAGGTCTGTGTTTTGTTTTTCTCATTGCTTGAATATGCAAAAACACATCAGTGTGTTCACATGCACGGTAAAGACTCGATTGAACTCTCATTAAGGCAATAAAGCCATCAGCCGCCGCCATATTATCCTGATAAATCGACAAATTGGGGGGGAAAAAAAGAAACCTGCTGTGTTCTGATTGGCCAGTGTTGACATAAATGTGTTACAGGAATAAAGAAATAAAAGACTAATAAAAAAATGTAGCATTCAGGGCAATTCAAGTCACGTGTTCAACATTTGAACTGTGATAAAGTGACTTTCTTCTGTGCTGCACTGTGGCTTGATTTTAAATTTACTACTTAGTATGGGGCTACTTGTGATATCATTTCAAAAATGACAAATGACACCCCAACTTTTGTAGATAAATGCTGTTAATCATTGAACATGCAGAGCATTACACTCTCCTTCCCTTGGCCTGTCGGTACATTTACACACGTTAAATCCTTGAACAAATAGAGCTTCTCAAATGTCATGTACACCATAAAGACATTGATTATGTGATTATAAATGGATTTACTCGGGTGAACAGATGGACTCTCCTCATATTAGGATTACACAAAACATCACGTAGACTCAAGGAACTATCAATTCCGGTGATACGTGTCTTGCATCTTTGCTGTTATCACAGTATGGACAAGTATTGAGAGTACTGAGTGCACGGACACGTAATGACAGGATGCTGCTTTGTTATACCTGATCTTAGCAGAGCGAGCGAGCGCACGGAGTAATCCGAATTTCAGCTTTTAAACACGTCCCAGATTTAGGCAATTATTCACCAAACTACTTCATTGTGATTCACTACAGAGTGAAGGTCTATCAACTGTTTTTGCAGGTGAAGAAGCAGCTTTGGGGAAAAAAAAAAAATCAATGGAAAAATCTCCAAGTGTCCTCTGAATGCAGCTCGGCTCATTATGACCGGGCCGGTTTGCAGAGTGCTACTCCCCTCACGCCTGTCCTGTCAATTGCAGCCCTTAGACACATCCGACAAATTGGCTATGGCGGGAAGGATTCTTTAAAAGGTCAGAGGCATCCTCCACCTTCCAGACTACGCCGACTACTTCAATCCAACGTTATATCTCACAATAAGACTGTGTAGGAGTGTTTTTACGCCAGCTGACTTCACCTATGAACCAATCTGCCTGGGAATAAGAATGGGAGACAAAGGAAGCAAATTAAAACCTATTGTCAGTCCCAAAGCAAGACCTTAAGTGAAGAGAGGTCAATTGTCTGCAGATTGAGGACCGGGTTTGGGTCTTCCCTGGTCGGCCTTCACGGGTATCGGCCTGAGCTCTCCGTGTAAATCAGGTCCGGAACAACAATTGAATACCTCACTGAAGCGTGTCCTTTCTATAAACGAAAAAGAGGATTAGTCACCCTCCATACAGCAGATCACGAGGTAATTGCTTGGTCGGAGGACTTAGCATTTACGAAACAACTAAATAAGGAAGCGAGCTTTCAGGGCAGTCCGTCGGAGTGAATTCCTCGAGGAAATCTAATTCAAGGCGTGTCTTCTGATGTGCAAAACAACCGTCTGTACGGCAGCTCTCTGTAGTTTATTTATCCTTGAGAGGACACAGAACAGACGCCCTGTTATAGGCTCGAACGGTGATGTCACGTCCAGTTAGTTTCTCCAGCGAATGTGACAAAATTAGAACGAACATACATGACAATGACTTGAATCTGTCAAACAAAAAAAGTAAAAGCGGCTGCCATTATGCCAAAAGATGTCACTCACTGTTTGGCATGTCGCTGCTGATGTGATGGGTTTTTTTTTCCTGAAAAGTAGCGTTTGCCATCTAACACAGCAGAAGGCAAACACTCTCCAAGAGCACATTTCCTTCAACGGATGAACTACACAGACACACACACACATCAAACACACATTTTATGGGCCCACCTGAATAAAATGGTGTCAAAACCTCATACATAGTTTGACATTGAGAGATAGTAGTGATTTTAAAGGGCATTATTCAACAAGCAACGTAGCTTTAGACGCAGACACCACACACACACACCCACAATAATAATGGGGAACACTGACAGTTATTGACTTTCATTCATTGATTAACTATGGTTGTTATACTTGTGAAAAGATGTTAGATTATTTACAAATCTGAACATTATCTTGAAGGAAGACAGATAAGAAAAGCTCTAATTAGTCCACTGAAAAGTTGTTAACCTGTGATTATTTGAAGTGGATCTCCTGAAATAATCCAAAATATACGAAGCTGTAGACTAGGGACTCAAAATATTAAAAAATTCTCTTTTTTTAGTCGGTCAGCAGCAGAACTTATTTTGCATATTCCTGAAAAATAGACTGGAACTTCTACTTGTCCCATCCTGTGTCTTCCCCGTATCTATGTCCCTGACCACAGGAGACAAAACTACAGGGGAGAGGATGATGATAAAGTACAGAGTCATCCCTGCTCCGGCATAATACAGAGAAAAGATGGAAATGTGATTTGCGGCACGCAATTTCATAATATTGGATATCCAGTTATTCTATCATTTACATTTAGCTTTTATTGCATCTTAACACATCTGATGAAATCCATTTATCATATCGTTTAGTGATGTGTAAACATACACGCTGTAGGCGATGTAAGCGTATGAGTAAGGAGGACAGGGAAGGTAAGTGGGTGTAAAGTATGCATGTGAAAGTGCATAAACAGACCTATTGGCTGCTAATGTCTGTCTGTGGACATCTTCACAGAGAGACAAGGACGTATTTCTGAGTATTTTACACACAGGCGCTCATCTTTTTGTCAACATCAGCACAAACCCCGCGTGTCATTAGCCCCTGGCTCGCGATTATGCATTCACATAGCGGCCTTCCATTTGTTAAATAGGCCTTGCAATGACTGCCTTTGGATCTTTGGAGCGATGACTGGCCAAATTAGCCTGGCTTTGCTAAACAAGACCCCATTACTCACACATTGGCCTTCAATTAATCTGGGATCACAGACCACACTGAGCCTAAAATCCCTTTGCGTCTGTTTGTTTTGGCGGTTTAGTCCATCAAATTAAAATGGAAAAATCAGACGCATCACATCATAAAGTCAACAGACATAAAGTCTGGTTCTGATGAGGAAAAGCAGAAAAGCTACCCTGTTAGAGCTTCCTTTCATACGGTGGATGCGGGGTTCAGCAAAACAATTCTGATCTAATCTTCTAAGAAATAGCGGCATTTACAAAAACATCCAGCCTATTAACGTCACCTTGGGTTTACCTTCAGAGACAGGAGGAGCTGATGGAAATGATGTGGAGCGGGAGGACAATGAAGAAAATGGGATTTAAATGTTATCAAAGGGACCAGTGCGCTCACTTAAGACAAAAATAGACACAAGAATGCACAAAGGTGATCCACGACAAAAACTAAATGTCAGCGCTCCCTCGCGTCTCTACATCATGTCCTCATCTATCCCAAAATGCACTCGTAAACAGAACGCAACCATCACGCGCCGCTACTTGGCATTTGAGCCAGATACTGAAAAATGATGCAAAGTGTAACATACGGCAACGCTGCCGGCGCTGACCTTCTGCTACACCTGTGCACATTTGTTTTCAGCCTGCCTGCAGTCGCACAACGTGGAGTCTAAATGCTAAATGAACTGGAAAATGATATGCAAACATTTAAATATCGTGCAAGTACATAAAGCATCATAAAAAAACAATTGCTAAGTGATGGAAACTCAAACTATTAGTCCACCTGAACACATGCAGGCTCATTACGCACCGTGGAAAAGATGTGCTGCAGCAGTGGGGATGATGAAAGGGGTGATGAAGGAGGGAAGAAGAGAAATTGCAGAAATTGCACCCTTTTTACTTAAAATGTGCCTAGGGAGGGAGGGAGAGAGATAGAGAGAGGGAGGGAAATGACAGAAGCAGAAAGAAAGAAAAGAAAAAAAAGGGCGGCTGTCTCTCTTTGTCTTTTTTCTTGTCTACGCATTAAAAGTAATGAGCTCCTAATTGTGCAGCCAGACCATAGAGTCACTGCGGGGGATGAAGAAGTGACAGGAAGGAATGAAGCCTATCTGTCCAAAAACGCCACGGCAAAGGGAGCGGCGGAGGGATAGAAAGAGGGAGCAGAAGGTGAGTGTGTG
>OMNV01016539.1:19799-71173 GCA_900303265.1 Brotula barbata | reverse complement strand
CTATGTATGTATGTATGATTTTATCTATCTATGTATGAGTCTATCTATCTATCTGTCTGTCTATCTATCTATGAATCCATCTATCCATTCATGTATGTCTGTCTGTGTCTGTCTGTCTGTCTTTATCTATCTATGTATCTATCTATTTATGTATGTATGAGTCCATCTATCTATCTATGTGTGTGTATCTATCTATGAGTCTATCTATCTATATATGAGTCTATAAATCTATTCAATTCAATTCGAAAGGGCTTTATTGGCCTGGGAAACATGTGTTTACATTGCAAAAGCATCTATCTATCTATCTATGTTTCTATCTGTCTGTCTGTCTTTCTATCTATCTATCTATGTATCAGTTTATCTATCTATCTATCTATCTATGAGTCTATCTACGAATCTATCTGTCTATCTATCTATCTGTCTACGAATCTATCTGTCTGTCTGTCTGTCTGTCTGTCTGTCTATCTATCTATCTATCTATCTATCTATGTATCAATAAATCAGTCAATCAATCAAGCTATCTATCTATGTATCTATATCTGTATATGCGTCTATCTATGAGTCTATCTATCTATCTATGTATGAGTCTATCTATTTATCTATGTATGAGTCTTTCTATCTATCTATCTAGCTATCATCTATCTATGTATGAGTCTATCTGTCTGTCTATCTATCTATGAATCCATCTATCCATTCATGTATGTATGTCTGTCTGTATCTATCTATCTATATATCAATCAATCAAGCTATCTATCTATCTATGTATTTATGCATGTATCTATCTATCTACGTACGTGTCTATCTATGTAAATTGGGAAACAGTTTCTGATCAGATTCACATGGATAACACGACTAGATCACTGTTTTGTTGCCATCACTAGTTCAATCTTGTGTTTTACCTCAACTTTTCTTGTGCCTCAAAACACATCAACAATTGCATCCTCTATGTTCTTAACATTCTGAAGCAATCAATCGCCATTCAATGCACTTACCTGCACAACTGTACCCTATGAACTGCACAAGTCTTTATCTCAATGATTGGTGCCTTGTTTTCCTGCAAACCTGAAAAATGTGACAGTTCAGTCTGTCGCTCCGACCAAAATGTAAACAATGTCTCCAATTTTACAAAGTCCATAATACATTCTTACTATTAAAGACGTACCTCTCGTTGTTGTCTCTCCTCCTTTGGCGTTCAGAAAGGTCCAAATCTTCACAGAAACATATCGTTAGACAAAACCTGCTCGCTCCCTCTGCTCCGATTTCTGTGACATAGATCCACTGGACTTCAGCTCCGTGGTTTTATCTGTTCCACGTTTTCACGGCTAATGCTAACTGGCAACTGTCTCCGGGCTACTTAAACAAAATTGAATATAAACAAGCAATAAAACACGACGGTCGACTTATGGCGACTTTATATCACTTGGTGTACTGTGTGTTATCTTCGGTAGCGATAAACTGTCAAAATATGTTCCAAAGTAAGTTTTTCAATAGACAATAACGCTACACCGTAATCACAGTGCGTCTTCTGAACGCCTCAGGGCGGGACTTCCGCTATTCAGGTGGTCACGTGACATAACTTTATTGGCGTTCAAACGCGCTCAAGTTTTTGACTTAAAATAAATTCTAGGGAGCGAATTCCCGGAATCTGTAAGACACCGTGTGACTTCAGGGAACTCAGCTGGCATGACGGCATTGGGAGTTTATGACGTAACAGTGTCGTCACACTAATCGTCCCTTATAATGGCCTTACCGGCAAAATTTTGCCACTCGCTTGCCGTTGTCACGGTAATCTCCCGGGCCCGGTGGCAATCACCGCAACGCTGAGTACTGATGTCCCAAAATGAAGTACCAGAAACTGATCGAAGAGCTGAGACAAAAAGCCGAGGGGACAGGGTCATTAGCATCCCCGGATCCACCTGACAGGAAGACATACCGGATGCCGTATAAGAAGCGAATAGCCAAACTAAAAGAAAAGAATGAGGCCATAGTGTCCCCCGAGCAGGCGAATACACCAGACTACCAGGAGGAGAGGACAACCAGAGTGAAATACAAGAAGGTGGTCAGCAAGGTCAGTCAGAGGCTATATGTGCCCCAGTATCCATCAGAAGAGAAAGGCTCCAGAAGGACCTATCAGAAGCGGATCAATGAGATACAACAGAAAAATGCTCAGACAGTTGAGTATGTTCACCCACAGCCACCCGGCGAGGCCACGGTCAAAGAGCTGGGCCACCGACCAAAAACACCGCTGAAGAAGTACCAGAAGCTCATCTCTGAGCTGAGGGAGAAGACAGCAGAGGAGGGGGCGTATGTCCCCCAGTTTACAGGTAAGTAAAACCAAAACCCCATCAAAGCTCGGCATGCTCGCAGGACAGTTTTACCCTTTTATCTAATGTTTTTGTTTTGTTTTTCAGCTGGGGGCATCGTCGAGTGGCTTCAATCCTATTTTGGCATCACTCCGGACCTGCATGACTTAACAGGTAAGTAAACATTTTAGTGCATTGCAATGGAGAGGACATGCAATTAGTATGTAGTTATGATATTTATCAGGATTGTTTGCACAACATAGACAGACTGACAGCAGGCTGACAGAGTTCTATTACAATACAAAACAAATGTTTTTCAGTGCAACCAGAGAAGGTTTGGGTTGATTTGAATTGTCTAAATGTAACTTGCTGATTATGTAAACAAAACCTTGATTATTATAAGCATACATACCTGAATATTAACGTTCTATGTCTTGTCTTATGTTACAATCCAGCCATTTCATTGTCTGAATATAACATGAAACAACTTGTGTTGACATTTTACATTCTCATCTGTCGTCCACTGGTGCTTTGTGTCACAGGAAGGCGCCATAGGGGCAAATGGATGGCCGTGTCTAACCATTTCTGTGCCCACAGGTGCACACACAGACATGAATATTGATCACAGTTTTGTACTTTGTACATGTATCCTACCTCTATTTAGATGCTGTTAAAAATCAACCAATTATTTGATCAAACATTGGGTGTTTGGCTATGGTTTACACTATATCTAATTTCATTTTCTTATCAACCAGATTGCCTGTGTGAAATGTAAATTATTTATTTTTCTTCATTCAGGGAACGATATCCTGATTTGGCTTCCATTGCACCTTACATACGGACACAAACATCAGTCTGATTTACTGACACGCTGCCTCTGTATTTCGCTTTCCTTTCCTTTTTCCCTTTCCTTCGTTTTTAAACGGTGCCCCTGACAGCTTACATTCATTCCCCACATGATAACATCGAGTCCCAAACTTAAGTTGTTGACACTTCACTCACATCTTGAGCCCCCACTCACATCTTGAGCCCCTCTGCTTACTAACACCACTACCACTACTATTACTTCTAATGTCACGAGTATTAGATAGGCCAGAAATATCCTTGATCACGCCCCTTGGACAGAGAGAACTATTTTTTCCAAATAAATACGTTGCTAAATGTTCAGAGAAAGTTGTGTCATCAACATAATAATAATCGTGCGTCTAATCTAGTGATGACTACTTCCCCAGTCTCAGGTTTTTGATTTTGTTTTTCTTCCTTCGTGACCCCATACAGTTGGAGGAGCTAATGCCACATAATTTTGCCTTTTGATTGACAGCCGTTGCGCAGTTCGCCATTGCACAGAAAGCAAAAAAAAAAAACTCCTACCAAAAATCAAACTCTGAAACACAGCCACGCTGAAACTTCATACATGTTGGGCCCTACAGGACCTCAGATCAACAGTACTCTGATAAACTACAGCTCAAAGGTGACTGCTATTGGTCATTTTCAACCCGCTAGCTGGCTTGAATACTTTGAGTTAGTGTAAGTTATGTTGTGTTATTATTATAAATGTGTTGATATTTAATTTACACAAGAGAATTTTGCAGTTTGTTTTATTTTTCTTTGAATTAGAGCATTGGAGCAACAATACTGCCATCTGCTGGTTCTCTTCGGTTCGACAGTAAGTGCATTTGAACCTTTGTTATGAGGTTCATTGCTGTTGAATTTCATTGTTTTGGCATAGAATTATGTGTTTTAGAGAGCGGTTTCATTGGAGATAATAAGGAATATTAACATCATTTGTTTGCACATTTTTTTAGATGTAATTTTCACGTTTGATTATATTGTCTTTTGTCTTCTAGTTTCACCCTTGCATTTCATCAATAAACCTGTTACATCCAGAGTCTTGGTGAGAGTGAGGTGTTTAGCTGCCTGTTAAAACATACACACCAGGTGTAATGAGGACAAAAGAGTGAAAAGACGGCAGCCTAGCAGACAAGATAACGCAGTCCAGGCCTGCAACAGACACGTCTTAAGACGCCACAACGTACCAATTCAGTACGGCTACAAAAATAATGCCTGAGCAGGTGTTGCGCTCTCAGCTCTATCATGTCCAGAACAACATCCTCAGGCTAAACACAATCTCAAGCATCGTGTTCTTCATCACATTCCAACGCCTCATCTGCTGCTTCTGCTGCAGCCGAGGCAAGAGCGAAAGCTTGACTTAACTTTGCTGGAAAAGAAATTAATCTGAAATTGGAAAAGGCTCAAATTGAGGAATCAGTTGAAGAGACACAGCTACAGCTGTCGCTCACAAATTGATGAACGCAATAAAGGACACGATTTAGATCAACGTGTGGAAATGTTTGCAGAGCCTTCTTCACACGCTAAGGCCCCATCAAATCTAGTGAAGGAATCCAGTGACATTCCCTTCCCTTAGAATTAAACAGCCATTCAGAACAGCCTCTTTATGGACAGAAAACTTAATCTCTTCATCTCCTCACGTAAAAAATGAAAACAATAGTTGGTCACATCAATCACCGAGAGTCAATTCACATGATTCCATCTACAATCCCACGTTTCCAGGCCACAACGACAGAAACTGAAACTCATAAGTGCTCATTGGGAGATTGTAGCAACAGAGCCTCCGTCAGTTCAATGATGAGCCCCAAAACTACAGAGCCCATAAACCCTCATGCAGTAAAGTGTCTCAATCTGACAGCAGGTGAGGAGATGGATTGAAGTGGCTTGGTAAGGAATCAGCCACACATGTTGAACAGATCAGAGTCATACACATTAACCGTCCAGACGAAGGGCTAAAAATGATCTACGACAGACTTGAACAATGTTATGGATCAGCAGAAGTAATTGAAGATGCTCTGTCCAAAAGAATTGACAGATATCCATAGATCACCTACAGCGATTACACCACACTGAGAAAATACAGTGACGTACATAAGGAGAAATTGTGCCCTTTTACCTGCAAGAAAATTGGCCAGCATGTCCCCTTTCCACCTTTAGGTTTTTTGTGTACTGCCAGGAGGCCAATATTGAAAAGAATCCAAGCTTTACCTCTGCCTCTCATCCAGACACTGCCTTCAGATATGAGAAATCTGTGAAATAAAACAAGACAAAGAGAGGGATCAGTACATAAAACTGAGATACTTTCCAACTCCAACTCTGAGCGGTACGGGTTTTCAAAGGGGTCAGAGAAGCCCATTAAAGAACGCAGGACATTCTTGATTTGTTTTAGGTGCTGCGCCTCCTGTACACACATGGCAAAACATTGGAAGGCCAAGGGGGAGGGCTCTGAATGTGGCAGTGAGAAACATAGCACAGCTCTAAATCCAGGTTCAGCTCCTCGGACCAAAGAGACGGGGAGCCGGATGCCACAATGCCAGGTGAAATCACGTCAAATCAAATCATGTATTCAAGGCTATGGTGGAGCTCTTGACGGGCAGGTCACAGTCTAAAATCTGCTCAGAGTTCTTTGAAATGTTTAACGAACGTGGCCCGAGTTCCCCTTGCTCAACAAGGACATGTACAGGCCTTAAGGAAATGAGTGAGAAAAGAGATACCAACACCAAACGCAGCACTCCATCGCCCTCATTTAAAGACTGTGCCAAACCTTCACCCACGATGCACCACGTGCACAGAGGCTGGACTTGAGATGGATCATAGTAGGAAATGTATGTGGAGGTGGTTTACACAAACACAACAGAAAGGGGACGTCCAACACTTTGTGAGCCATGACCTAATGTGTTTATCATAAAGGAAAACCATTGTAGAGTTCAAATCCCCGACCATCCAACAATACAGTCAGGTGACAGATCTGTCTGTGAAGCCCAACACCTCGGATGTAACCTGTTCAAGCAAACCAGATTCCCCCCTCCATTCAAAACAGTAATGGAGAAAGAGCTAATGGAAGATGAAAATAACAGGTGGACAGCTCCACGACCGTTGAAGTCCCCACGTTAAAAGCTCCCCAACAACGGGACGCAGGCTCGGAATCTGCTTAAGTCAAATTTGACAGGAAACCTGAAATGAGAGACCGTTTCACTGCCTTCATGGTCAGTAATTTTCAACATGGCCATCCCGAAATTGCCCCTCCCTTAAAGAAAGAAGAGGAGAGATGCTAGAGTGGAGTGTACCAACCCAAAAAAAACAAAACAGATGAGAGTTGTGTTTGATGGCAATGCCCACTACGATGGAGAATCTCTGGACGACGTTTCATGAACAGGGTCTGACCTGAACAGCTCTCAGCTTGGTGCACTGATCCGCTTCAGGAAAGAAGCCACGGCCCTTTACTGCACACATCCAGCTGATGTCTTACTGGTTCTATGTGCGAGAAGAAGATAGGATCATTTTTCTGTGGTTTCACAACGATGACATCACAAACCATCGTATGAGAGTTCCATGTTTTTGGAGGCGGCCCCTGATCTGCAGTCGTCTGATGACCTGCGACAGTCTGTGGAGAAGACAGAAATCAGTGTTAAGCTCAACCTGGGAGTTATCATTCTCACACATGAATGCAATAGAAACTCGTAATCCTGCGAGTGTGTCATCCATCCCATGAAGGAAATCACCACACAGAAACAAACATGAACTCACATACACAACACATGCAGTTTCTATAATAAAGACTGGAAGTGACAGATTGAGGGATAAAAATAATATTTGAATACCACTTCCTGACCACAGTATATCATTTTCCTGTGAGTTGAGTACAATCATTGACTGTAAATTGAGCTTCAGACTAAACATAAACGTGTCTGTCTCACTGAAGCACGAGTAGGAACTGAAATGACGTCGACGTCGCACATTTTCCACTCTCCAATCTTCCCGTGCATTGTCTTCTGTTTCAAGCATAAGTGCCAAAGTGGGCTGTATAATCAAGGTACCACTCAAATAAGTCACTGTAAGCTAAGGCAACTTTTTTGTTCGATATTTAGTGCTGAGTGCAGAGTGAAGGCATATTTCTCTTCTTTTCTCTTTGTTATTTCTGCCCTTTTAAACTTTGTTCCATACGTGAATACCACATTGAAAGTGAAATCTAAGCACTGCAAAGATTGCTCATGACTTTTTTCAGTGCCTCAGTTGAAGCTGCCTGGGCCTTCATTATGAAATGAAATACTAAACTTGCTATTTGTGCCCCAAATCAGATGTACGGGAGGGTTTCTGTCCACAATCCTTGATCTTACCTGTTGTTGTTCTTGTTGTTGTTGCTGTTGTTGCTGCTGCTGCTGGTGGTGGTGGTGTTGTTCATTGAAGTTTGCTGATTGTTAGTGCTTGTGTACTATAAATAGTAAATGCATTGTTTGTTTTGTATGTTTCCACGTGTTGTTGTTGCGATATTAACGGCTAGGTTTGGCTGTATTCCTTCAGGAGCTTAAATGTTGTCCTCCCCTCTTGTCACTATGTATCTCTCCTCAGATATCCTGGATCCTCAGACTTTGCTCTCGTCAGAGGAACCTTTGTCTGATGACATGACAGAGCCTCAGAATTCTGCCTCTGACGAGGATCCCTCGACAGATGATGTCATGGATCCTCAACAATATGTGTCCGAGGAGAAGGCCTCATCGGATGATGTCTTCATGCGATCCCACACAGTTCCACCACTGAAGATGTCAAAGCAGGAGATGGCAGACTGTAAGCCCACTGCCAAAAGATCAGGACTGGACACCCTGAAGACATCTGAGTTAAAACCCCGTGTTACGGGCTCTACAACATGTCCCTCCTCTCTGCTGGCCGACTCAATCAAGATGGTTCAACATCTTGCGGCGAACAAGTTAATAGTGCAGGAGCCTCCAGGACAACAGTCCTCTGTGTGGCACAGTCCTTTCCCATCACTCATCATTAGAAAACCTGCGGCCCTCCCGATCACCGAGAGCACCTCTCGCCTCGTGGAGAAGCTGCAGGCTCCTCCGTTCGATTTCTCCAACTCGGAATCGGATCTGATAGTGGAGATAGAAAAGATAATGCAAGATTACCGCTTACAGGACACCTTCTCTATCAGTAAGGAGTCCGCAGAGTAGGCTGCATTGATAGTCCTATGACAATGACCGGGTACATTTGTATGTGAGTCATACGTAAACACAGAACCTCGGGCATTCTTCCAACCTGCGGTCAACGTCTCTGATCAGAAGTCAGGGTTAATATTTAAATTATGTTATGTGTCACGTTTCACGTTCTTGTAGAGAATTCCACTACCACCCCTCTGAATCATGCTGCTCTCTAGTAGAATAAATTTCAAATTTACATCTCTGCAAGTGTCTTTCCCTCATTCATTCTGCCCAGCAGTGCAGATAACAAATAACTGTGATTGAGTCAGCTGGTTGATGAATGAAAACAAGTGTAATTTTTGGTGTGGTCGTGTATTTTTAGACCACAATGAATGACAGTGCATTTGTTTCTTGGAACAACACTACTACTACCATGTGGCCGCCTGTGTACCTGCAGTCGTTATATCAAATGTCAGTTAGAGATGGGAGTTTCGCTTTAAAAACAATGTTTGATGCGTCACGGTGCAGGGTGAATTAGATCGGAGTTAGAGCTTTGTCTCTACATTTAATCAATCGGTTAGTCAACAAAAAGTCACTAAACAATATGAACATTATCTAGACTAAATTTGTTTCTACCCCCGACACGGTTACAGTAACAATCATTTCAATTGTGTTAAACCTTAATGTACCATAATAGTTTGATGCAAATATATAACATCCACAATATGTGGGATAATTGTATTTCACAACAACAATCTGCCATCGATATCGATATATTACATTTGAAATACTCTAGAATGCTAAACGGACTTCAAATCAGATCAAATCAGTCTTAATAGTTTCTGCAGCCAGTTCCAGTCCTAGGCTTAAGCCTCCATCATGCTCCCTTAGTCATTTCAAAAGAATGACTTCTTCATGTGCTCTTCTCTGCCTTAGGTTCCACAGTCTTGAAAACACTGCAGCTCGAATCCTCAGGCCCGCGTGCTTTTCCAAGAATCAAGACCAAATCCTTCGGAAATCGAGCCTTCTCCTACGATGCTCCCTTCCTGTGGAACAAACTGCCCACAGCTATCAGGGAGGCTACAATTTTCAAATCCGAAAAGTGAGCTCTTAAAAAGCGCCACGAGAGGGCGACAAATTCATCTGTAGAGGGTAGCGCTGCTTTGAAGTTTTTCTGCAAGTGGAACATTTAGCCATTTAGTCAGCCAAGACTATTTTGTGCCGCTTGCCCATTCGACAATGTGAAAACATTAAGTCAATTTAGGTGTATTTTTTCATAGCAACATATCACATACAATCTTTCTAATGGCTCTACAAGCCCATACAATAAACGGTTCCGGAAGATCAAGCTAAGAGGTGTCACGGCTGCGTACTTCCGTCTTCGTTAGCAAAGATAATGTTTGCCCTAACAAAACAATGTTTTGAACCAAACTCTTCACACTACAGTATTTTTGCGCGAGGATTTTTTTCGACATACCCGTTTTTGTTTTCAAAGATAATGTACGCCAAACAAATTATATTAAATGAAACTGTTATCGGTCATTTTGCGCGAAAGATGTGCGACATTTCTGTCTCCTTAACCGTAAACAGGCGTTTCGCAGTTAAGCTAACTGCAACTGGGCACGAATGTTTCTCAATCAGTGGCTCAGAAAAAAAATAGAAATAACTTTTTTCTATTTTTAACCATTTTTTTGTTCTTTTTTTCTTCCTCGTTTTTACATCTCTCTTTTTCTGTCTTCCAGGGGGTGTGCTGCGACCCCCCCAACCCTTCCCGGGATGTAAACCGATCATCTCCAGAAAACTAACGACATCACTCCGTCAAGATGGCCCCGATCTCAGTGTACAGAATGACACTTCTGGTGTCTTTTTCAGTTTCCCTCACCGTTGTTTTGGGTTTCGGACCCCCTGCATTACTGAATGTAGCCATGAGGACTTTGGGATTACCGGAGACGAGTGTAACCGAGTGCATAGTGGCGCTGTATGCACTTTTTGTTTTGTATGTTGCGACGCCTCGGATTCCCAGAGGATCGGTTGAGGTAATGTTAACAAGAAGAACCGAGCTCTATTGGAATCATTGTAATACCAAAAAAACGTGTTTGGAAACACAATATCTACTTTCAGATGACGTAACGACATTTAAAAAGTCACACGTAATCTACAAGTGAAGGTATTAACACGTCAAACACGTACTGTATCGTATTCCTGTACTATAGTTCTATCTTTGTCAGTAGAACATTGCACAATCTATGAAAATGCCGACCAAGAATGTTACCACACCCAATACATTTGTAAAATGTGACACAATCTGAAACTATTACCCAATAACTTAACAACTGCAAAACAATTTGATAGATTCTCTGTTTGTCCACTAAATATGGTACAATGGAGATTCAATTTAATGGAGATTCAATTTTGTGTGTATGTATGTAAAAGTAAGGACATTTCTACGGGTATTTTAAAGAAAATACTACAATAACTCAACGCAGAAATTCATAGTGGAAGTTTTCTCATCAGTATTGTGAAGACATTTTCTCCCGTGGCCTCGTTTGTTCAGGGTTTAAGCACAGTAAACGCATAGTTTAGTGTTGTTTTGTGAATTCCTCATTCCATCTATATACCATAAATACTTTTCTGATGATTCTATGATGCTCTGTAATCTTTCCTGTCCTTTTCCATGTAAATATTCTGTATTTCTGTCAGGGGAAATTGCAGTAATTGGTATGTTTCTGTCCTTTTTTTGCAGGTGAAGGGGAAAGCTGTACTCATCACCGGCTGTGATCACGGATTTGGTCATGTGCTTGCCAAACATCTGCACAAGATCGGCTTCACGGTCTTTGCTGGATGTGTTCTCAAAGTAAGGATTAAGCATAACATCCAGACTATCCACAACCAGTTCAAAAAATTCAAAAATTTTGTTTTTACTTTGTCATTATGCGGAATTGTGTGTAGACCGATGAGAGCGAAGGTGTGTGAACACTTTGTGAGCGAGCTGTGGGTGAGGAAGTGTGTTATACTTGCAGGATGAAGGAGGAGAAGGTGCAAAGGAGCTGGAGGAGTTACACTCAGATCGCATGAAGGTGGTCCAGCTGGATGTCTGCAGTGAGGAGCAGGTGGAGCGGGCCGTGGAATTCATCAGAGATAATCTGGAGGATTCAGAGAGAGGTGACAGCATCATGACAACATCTGCTACTTTGGTAAGAGATCCTCATCCTCTGTAACATTCTGCCACTGTGTATCGTTCAGGTCTTTGGGCTGTGGTGAACAACGCCGACATGTTTACATTTGGAGACGTGGAGTTCACCTCCTTGGACACATACAAGCAGGTGTCAGAGGTCAACCTGTGGGGCACCATCAGGGTCACCAAAGCTGTTCTGCCATTGATCCGCAGGGCCAAAGGTTAGCAGCTGGAAAATAACACATTATTTTTTTTTAAACATGACCAAGGCTACGTTAGGTTGATGTGACCCAGATCCGATTTATTTCTCACACGCAGCATCGGCGTAGTGACGGTGTAATCATGAAAAAAATCCCCTCCAATTTGATATGTGGATATTAATCTGTGATATGATTCTGATTCCGCCCTACGTGACTCATATAACCACACGGCTCACGGTGATTAAATTATAGTAACGATAATAATAACGGCAGCTACGTTCAGTTTACTGGATCCTTGTAGGAAACCTCAAGGATTATAAGCCTCGTTCCCATTCCACATTGAAAACAAAGGCTGCATCTGAGGCATTAGTTGGTCCCATGATTTCTGTCAGGAATGCAAACAGTGTTAACAAGGCAATGCAGAGTAACTGAAAAACAAACGTTGAGTCTTTTTTTGCACTTTTCTGAGTTTGAGTTGGGTGTTTTGGGTTTTCCATCACCCCACATGTGACTGCTGAAGCCTTCTGTGTCTAACTGCAGGCCGCGTGGTGAACCTGGCCAGCATGTATGGGAGGATGAGCAACATCTTACTGTCACCGTACTGCGTTTCTAAACACGGCGTGGAAGCTTTTTCCGATTGTCTCCGCTACGAGATGAAGACATGGGGAGTGAAAGTGTCCATAGTGGAACCGGCGAACTGCACCCTAACCCGAGAAATTGTCGCCCGCACGGCCGAAAAGCTGTGGAACGAGGCCCCGTCTGTGGTGAAGGAGGACTACGGGAAGGCCCACCTCAAGCACCACGCGGCTCTGATGCGCTCCCACTGCAACAGCGAACAGAGGGATGAGACACCTGTTCTGGAGGACGTCACAGATGCCATCACGTCCAAGCGCCCGTACACGCGATACACCCCGACGGAGCCACACTGGTGGGTCAGAGTCCAGCTGATGACCCACCTGCCTGCTGCCGTATCGGACTGCCTCTACCTCTGAAAGAGAAACTTTTCCCATCCTGGCTCTAACAGTTCCACCCCCGGTCAGACAGCAGTGACACTGACTTACAGACTCGCCCTTAGTGTGAGCACGTCTGCTACAAATTCCCTAACACTTGAAGTCGCTCTCTGACTGAGACTTCAAACCTAATGCGTTTTGTAAACTAAGTTATTGCACTTTGCTTTACGTGCGTCCGATAAGAATCACAATAGACGTCTTCTGAGAAAACTCCTCTAATGTTTACTGACTCTCTCGCTCCGCCTCGGATATTGAATTTGCTGTGGTGTGATCTAAAAATTGTCCATTCCCTTTCTGCTTGTTAAATATTTGCCTTGCGGGAATATCTGGTGCCCTGCTGGCTCGAGGACCAAAGCTGGTAAAGCTCAAGAGGAGGCTCACGCTGTTTTGTTGTGGCTGACGCCGGAACAAACCATGGTCAGCTACTGCAAAAACATGGTGGGATTTGGCCCGGCTCACACTCAAGTTACAGAGAACAAACACAAGTCCACTTTCTCTCACATCCACCACGAATGTTCCGTGCTGCATCGGCACCGTGGTTACTGGTCAAGCTTGAACAAAAAGTACCCCTCGCTTTGCTGGAGAAGTATTTTGAACATTAAGGAATGTGAATGAATAGAAAACTGTTATATTTTGGAAATATTACAGTCACAGTTGCCTTTTTCAAGAGTGCTTTGAAATAAAGAGACCAAAATGTGATCATCTTGAATCAAAGTCTGTGCATGGGTGGTGGCATGAGTTGCAATAATATTAATGGCCACCAGATGGTGCACAAGCATCACAACATAGCTGGTTGACCGCAACAGCTTCCAACATCAAACTCAGTTTAAGATTATTATTTACAACTCTTTCACTCACACAAAAAATGTCTATGTTGGCGTACAGAGTGTGTGTGATTTGCACAAATACATATACACACAGAGTGTGAGTATGTATGTATACAAACAAATATTGCATTATTGCTAGGAAATAATACCCATTGCGTTTAAAATGACTATTTAAACCCTAGTAGCAAAAAAAAAAAAAAAAAAAGACAGTATGATTTTTCGCATGGTTTATTACTTCCTTTGAACAGTCTAATAAACTCTTCTAAAGTATTACACATGTAGATGATCTCCCCGCTATCAAACAGTATTTTAAGAGCATCACAATTTTCACAGCACTGCCTTTTATCATTCCACAGCGTGACTCCGTTTCTCCTCGGTGTCGTACAGAAAAAGCTCGCCGAGACAAAGAACACCATCGAAACACAAGCAGCACGAAAGCACCAAGTTAACATGGGTCGTTTGTTTGGAATATCATCAAGAAAAAAAAAATCCACCTCCACTCACAACACAGATCCAACCGTGCTGAAACGCTCGATGGTGAAGAAATGTAGTTTGTGAAGCAGTTACCTGATAATATTTCACATCCACTGACGATTACCTTGACGCAGATTTGAATCTATTTCTGTACAGCTATAAGGCTCTGCTCATGCGATCCCAGGTTGTATCAGTGTCCATGTGAGGAGATACTGCGGTTTTGTATTTGAATATCAAGTAAAACATTGAAGTATCGAGGAACCTTTAACATATCGAAGTGGCTTAACTGCAGCGTGAATGTCTCATGAAACACGTAGACGTAAAAACTCCATTGCCTTGGAAACTTTGACTGTTTGTGGATGAAAACGTGACACTGCTACTGATGGTGCTCGTGTACGAGATTCAGGTCGCGGTTACGTCGCACCTGGGATTCTGATGTGAAAGAACACCGACACATTTTATACATTTAGGCATTTGCAAATCAGCAACAGTAAGGTCACTTGATACGACACAATATCATCGAAAGGGCAATTAATGCGGCACAACGACATCTTCAGCTCTCTCCGCCCCACATCACCGATGAGGAACGCCCTGTGAGGATGTTGATCACCAACCAGACACATCGCTCACTTATCAGACATAACTGGCACACATGCAAAGCTTAGACCAAATGACACACTGCGGCAATGAGAAAAAGGAGGACGAGGAGGAGGAGGAGGAAGAAGCGCTAACAGGATGAAATAAGGGACATAAAACTTTGGTTGACATTAAGCTGTGAAGGCACATTAAAATCTCTCCATAAAATCCTTCAAACCGGGGCAAAGTGTGTTTGGCACCCAACACAAGAACATGACAACAATACTACGGTGATGGGAAACAAATGACAGAACAGACTTCCTGTAAACCAATGACTAATCCAGTGACACGTAAATGTACCAACACAGGGCTAGAAACCAGCAAAAAACAGGCACTGAAACCCTACACATTTTTTTCAATGATTATGGGCGTTTGGCGATAAAACTGGTTCGTAAACTGGTGCACGATCCTGGAAATTACACTTCAGCACTTATTTGGCAGTGAAGAATACATTAGAGATTAAATCTTGACGGTCTACTTTTCCAATTCTAACACGGTCTACATCCTACTTACTGCACTATGAGTTCATCCAAATTTTGCTGCATCAATTTCCAAGATTTTCCACGACTTGAAATTTCCAAAGCCAAACTCCTGCTGTGGCATTTTAGATACTGAAAAATGAAACAATGCACACAGGACATAAACGAGACATAACACAAATAACACACAAGTCATAGTTCGATTTGTAATAGTGAAGTTATCAAATTTGGTTAATTTTTCGTCCATGCTGTGTAAGAGAGCATCGTGTTCTTTGTGCGTTTGGTACACATGCAGGTTCACCTCAAGGCGGCCGGATGACCCGGGACTACGTTGCTATGGTGACAAGAATCGACACCAGAGATTGGCCTCTGTTAACATGTTGTGAATACCTTGGAATAAAAACTATTAAGACATCTGCTTTTACAGTTCAACGAAGTTTTGCGCGTTTGTTTTTCCGTGACTTTTCCGTGGCCGGAAAACACGATTTCAAAATTGTTTCCAGGATTCCACGGCTGTGTGAACCCCGCGTCTCATTCTGGTAGGTGTTAAAACAGAACAAACCATTTTAAGCCACCACAAATCAAATGGAAGAAACACACACAGAGACCATAATATCATAAATGTGGGAATGTAGGAAAATATTTTGTGTTCTTCACAGCACTTTTGTTTATGCCGGCATTAGAAACAAAACCATAAGGCCCTCTGAAATACTCTGTCAAAAATCTCCTTTTGCTTCCCATGATGCATCAGTGTTGGCCTCCATTCATCTCCCCACCCGTATGACTGGGATCTGTATTCCAGATACTGGAGCCAGTGAATCAGATTTCCTCCAAGTTTCCTCCCTAAATCTGAACTCGCTGCTTTTGTTTTTTGGGGTCATTTTTCCATTCCTCCTCTCTGAAATCCCTTATCCTCTCTCTCTTTCCCTGCAACTCGGGTCCAACTCGCCACAGCTGGAGAAGTCATCATCACTGCATCGTGATCATCATCATCATCATCATCATCATCATCTCCTCCCTGAGCCCACTGGAGCAGCTTTCCTGCCAACACTGAGTGCAGGCACGGGTACGAAGCTCTTTTCACATTCTGAATCCAAACACTACTTGGTCCATTTTCACTCAAAACGTCCAGAACTTTCCGGAAAAATGTAAAACAGGTGCGTTCTGTTGAAATCATTTCCACATCAGGTCCAAATGCCACGACGGACGAATCAAACCGTGCTACTCAAAAAAAAAAAAAAACAAAAAAAAAAAAAACACCATCAGCATTGTTGTTGGCTGAAGACGCTTTGTGCTGGCTGGAGGAAGAAGGCGTCTCCGAGTGCGACGTGTATGCCGTGGAAGCGCACAGGCACGGCCCCTGGGTGACCCCTCGCTCCTCCGTTCCCTTCAATGATCTCTAATTCAGGAGCAGTGACATCATCTCTGGACACGCTCTCTTTCCAGTTTACCCTCCCCAGAACTGAAGCCGCGCCGCCCTAAGCATTCTCCTGATGTTTGCAGGCGTGCGAGTCATGGGATTGTTATGAGAGGGGGTGAGCACGGCCGGCTGCGGTGCCACAGCTTTGAAACATTCACATGCTAAGGATACAGCAATAAGTTGAGACAAGCAGTTCTGTTGTAGAAAAAAGAGAAACGTCTCCTTCTGACCGCACTGAATCCTAATAGAATCGTATCAATAAATATATTTTGGTCACTTTGAGTTTTATTCATGATTAGCAGTGAGCAAAAGTCACGGATCGGACGACCGCAGTCGGCAACATCGCAGTCCGCGAATAACGAGTTAAGACAGACAACGAAATGAGTTGAAATGTAGGCGAGACTCTGAATTTGATGAATTCCTCACGTGGGAGTTTTTTTTGTGTATTGATAGAGTTTTATAAAAAATTAAAATTAAAATAAAAAAAAAATCCAAAACAAACAAAAAAAAAAAAAAATCACATTTTAAAAAGAAACTGTTAAAAAGATTATATTATATTAACAACAAATAAGAAAACTAAATGTAAATCTAATAGATGTCAAGGTGGAAATACATGGCATCGCCTATGACCTAACAACATCTGGATAATTTAAAATGTTGGACCAAGAGGTCTATAGTCTCCCGGGAGTCCATGGTCCTTATCTCCTCTCTCCGTTTCTCCTTACGTCTCCCATTCTTTTCCCATTCCTCCTCTTGGAATGCTCTCAAATGGGACATTTTAAGTCCTGATGATGTGTTTAGTCCTCAGGCTTGGAGCTGAAATATTAGTGTGTGTCCTGGTGTGTCCGAGTGCATCATCGGTGAATGTATATAAATGTATGGATGCAGTGTGTTAAGTGTGTTTGTGTGTGTGTGTGTGCGTGTCTGTGTGTGTGTGTGTGTATGAGATCAGGAGGCAGGCAGGGCCTTGATCAGGTACAGTTTGTCTCCCTGCTCACTGGTGAAGATTGGGGCCTTTTTGTAGTGTTCAACAAGCTCCTCCATGGAGTTGAACTTGCGCTGTCCGATGCAGTAAAGGTTTTCCTTCAGCTGCACTTTGAAATGCTTGTTCTTGCTCTGCGCCTTCAGGGAGATGGAGAAGTCGTTAGGCTGCAAAAAGAAGAGCAAACAGGGTTAGTGTTGGTGTCACTTCGCTGCAGCGTTATCACCTGAATTAACTTAACGAAATATCTGAGGGAAAACTGTTACTTTGACAAAAACAGGCTCGTTACTTTTTACCAAATGGATTCTAAAATATGAAGGATTCTAAAATATGAGGTGTTTTTGTTTTTTACTGACGGTGTGATGTATGTAAAAAAAATAAAAAAAATCCCAAAAATTGTTCTCTCGCTTTGTGATGCTCTAAGTTGTCTAAATGAATGTGACACGATCCACCTCATCCTCAAATCAAGTTTCGAAAAGCTTCGTTCAAGCGACTGGGAACTGAACTTCGCTCCACATTTATCTTGAAAGACACGTGGAGGTGTCGGCTCAGATTATAATCTTGAGATAGAAATAACAGCGATAACCAGAATTTACTTCTCCACTAATCACCGCTGACGATTTGGAAAATGAGGTCGGCAGGTTGTGGCTACTGACCGATGACTCGCTGTCTCGGATGAGGAAGTCTCCCTCCGTGCCTCTCTGGTTGAGCGCCACCTCCGCCTGGTGGCGCGTCACCTTCCCGTAGTACCACTCCTTCCCCGCGAAGCGCCCGCTCCCCGAAGGCGAGATGTAGTCACAGTCAGGTGTGGGTGGCCCGGCGGGCCCCGCTGTGGGTTTATGAGAGACGGAGTCCAGCACAGTGACGTAGTTCTTGGGCACCAAGCCCAGCTGTCCATCTGCTTTGCGGCACTTCCACCACTCGGGGTCGTTCTCGGGCTTCTCCACCACCTCCATCACCTCGCCTTTCTCAAAGTTCAGCTCTTCGTCGTTGACCGAGCTGAAAGGGTAGAGCGCCTGCACGGTGTGCAGCACTCGGTTTCCGTTCGTGGTGCTGCTCACCACAGCCGCCAGCTTTTCTGTCAGCGATCCGGCCGGGTCTCCGAGCCCGCCCATTCCCCCGCCCCCCGCCGTCCCATCCATGTCCTCCGTCACGTAATTGGACGGAAACCAGCCAGAGCGTCCGCTGTAGCTGCCGCGCCACCAGCCGTCGCTGCACTTCTCCATCACGACAACCCGCGTTCCTTTGACCAGCGACAGCTCGTCCTCGCGCTCTGCCGTGTAGCTGAACTTGACCAGGGCGGGGAGGTTCAAGTCGTACAGCCGCTCGCCGTTATCCGCATACATGTCTGTATCAGAGTTGGAGGCCGTTGGAGCCTTTCTGCTCTTCACCCTTCCAATTCCTAGACAAAAGGGAGGCGTGATGGTTTACAGAGAAAAAATGTCAACACAATTACACACACATACACACACACACACATATATAAAAAATGCAACAATACAGTCTAGTGTGAAGGTTTCACTTCATCAGCATATTAGAAAAATCCAAATCCCAGGAATATGAATTGTCATTCCAATTCAACATTCCAGCGATGTGAAACAAGTCACTACAGAAAAACACCCCTTTCCCCCCACACACACAGACACACACACAATTATTAAAAAACACCTTCAAGGAGAAAAAAATCCTCCCAGACCCAGACCAGGCAGCGATAATAAGCATTAGCGGTGGCGCTGAAATAAAGGGAGGGTTGGTAAGCAGGACTAAACATCATTCCTTTTCCACATTACAGTGCCCTCACCCCCACACTCCACCTCCAAATGCATTCTTGGGGATTAAGCCTACGTCCTGAGGAAACAAAGCATTGCTGCTCTGGTTATATTAAAAAAAAAAAAAAAAAAAAAAAAAGTTGGACTGAGCTTCAAACCTGGTCTGATACAGCAGCGAAGGAAAGGAAAGGTACGGAATTTACTGAAAGAGAAGAACCTCACGTAGGAATAAATTATGACCCCCAGGGACTTCACACACACATTCGAACAAACACTAATCACGTTGCAGTAATCACGTCAGCTGCACGTCCTTTCAGGTCACCATGCACCAGTCTTTGAAAACACCACTCAACACTCCATCACCCCGCAACTCACACAGACAGAAGTCTACTTCAGCGTGCATCTAAAACCATCTTGTCGTGGTGTAACGCTGCACCCGGTTACACCGTAACAGGAGGGGGAATACCAGGCCCTGCTGCCGTTCCCTGGATTATGGAACCCTGACGCGACCTTTGGCAGGCCTCTGGCCATCGCCTTACCGGACAAGAATTTCCACTTGGCAGCGCGGCATGCTAACAGTTGAATGGAACACACGTGTAGCTGGCGGAAGACGCGGTGGTGAGATCACGCCTCGCTCCTACTTTCCAGAGGATCAGAAAGCATCTCTGATACTCCAAAAGCCCGGCCTTTCTATTCGTTAGCTGCGATACTTTCTCAGGTTAAAAAAAAAAAGAAAACATACACAGAGAATTTTTACTGTGATGCTAATTTGAGACGGCCGTTATCGTGATGAGCGACACTGACGATGCACACAAACGAAACTACATCCGACTGAAGCGGTGATGCTATTTTTGATTACGTCTGCACGGTTTATTGACTGCATAATCAAAAGTCAGCTGGGTGAAATTACACAGCGGAGGCAGGGGAAACGTCCACGTCATCGCACTACCGGGAGCTTATGGTGTGTGTGTGTGTGTGTGTGTGTGTGTGTGCCTGTGCGTGTGTTTTTTGAGAAAAGGGCATGACGAACATGTCAAGACGCTGCACTGTCTATCAGTTTGTCGCTGAGAGGTGTCCGTGACTCAGCCACAGTGGAGACAAATTTCATGGTAGGACGGTGAGTCCAAAGTTAAATTACTTCCAGGTAGACCCTATCATTAGTCACACCACTGTACATAACTACAGACTGCAGACAGGCTCACGAGACAAAGGAGCAGAACCTGAGCGCCGACAGCCTCATTCACCTTCAACAATACACACGTACAGTGGTCGATATAGTATCTCAAAGTTAGACTTCAATAAGAATAGTACCGATATGCCATAAATAGTTGAGTAGATGTTAGCTGCGGATGTTTTTTTGGGGGGGTTACTGTAATTACTTAATTTATACCTTGTGATAGTCTTCAGATCAGTAAAATGAATAATGGAACAGTTGTTTTGAGATTTTTTCATACTTCCAATAAAAAATCTTACTTTTTTTCAGTCTTCTATTCCATCTCAGAATCCATTTTCTAATGAGTAATGAACTCATTCTGACAAAAGTAGTGATGTAAAAGCATAAAGTTTGGAATTATAGTCTAGCGCATCTAGTAGGAAGAAGAAACAGACGTGACTGTGCAGGTGCAAACCCCAGGATGTGTGTTTTTGGCACAGTTGGAATTGACCCAGTTAGCTCTGAACAAAGGTTAGGGGTCAACTCCACATAAATACAGTGTCTTTTACCTCCAGTCGAGAGCTTATATTTTATCTTCCTACTCGGGTGACAGGCTCTTATCGTACTCCCTATCAGGGGGATTGTATTTTCCACTTCCTGCTGTAGTCACATCAATGTTTTGCATTATAAAAAAAAAAAAAGAAAAAAAAGAAAATGAAAACTTGGAATCTGATACCGCCACATTTGCCTAGACAAGGGAAGTTGAGGATTTGACTACACAGTTGTACGTAGATGATCCGCAGTGAAGATAAAGAGTTGTTATTGAGCGGATCTGCTTCTGGTGTTCTGAGTTAATCACAGAATCGTGCTGTGTGGAAACAAATTATCCTCGGTGGTGGACACGTCTGCACGGCTGTCGTGTGAACAACAACTACTAGCCATGGCACTGCAAGCTAAATGTTTTACAGTCCTCACATATGACTGCAGACGAGAATATACAAGGCCAAACTATACTCAGCAGATATTATGTCAACCGTTTCTGTAAAACCGTTCCTTCGTCCTCCCGTTACGTCTTCCTGGGCCGTATTCTCCTTCGTGCAGTGCGAAAGCTCGGTTACAATGACAGACGGTGCCGTAATTAAAGGTTCCCGGCTCCAGTCCTCGTAACAACCGGTGATATGTGCGTGTCCGCCACAGCAGCTATGAGCCCTGTCGAAGTCTTGAACCCCAGACTGGACTCCTAAACAGCTTTAGGCCTGCCAACGTGATCGCTCCAAATGAGTGAGATAATTTTAAGGGTAATTACTTTTAACATAAAGGCTTAC
Organism: Brotula barbata; assembly: GCA_900303265.1. Taxonomy (NCBI): domain Eukaryota; kingdom Metazoa; phylum Chordata; class Actinopteri; order Ophidiiformes; family Ophidiidae; genus Brotula; species Brotula barbata. The sequence goes on along the minus strand of OMNV01016539.1, from coordinate 49,433 downwards.
AAAACGCGCCTAAAAGCTTATCAAACAGCCGTTTGTTTCATTCTTCCTTGTTGCGTTGCCTTGGTGTTCACGTCGTTGTTTGTGTTCTAATGCTTTCTGTATTTTTTTTTTTATATACTTATAAAACTTACAAATAAAACTGAACTTCAATAAAACACGACAAAACAATAATTCCACCCAGGAACGTTGCTTTTGCCCTGAAACCCGCAAACTATCCCACTACTTTGGTAAGCTGTTCAAAATGGAGGGAGAACGTAAAAAGCATTGTACTTTGGAAAAAATGTCTCCCCCTTGACATCAGACGTTTTTTCCTGTGCATTTCCTGACAGAGGGATGCAGAGGAAGGAAATGGCGTTGCGTCAAATGGCAATAAATCAGCGAGAACAATGACAAAAAATGCTTTAGGTATCTGGAGGCTTTACCATTACAGTGTTAACATTCTGTTTACAAATGGAGCGACAGGAGGAGAGGAGAGTGTAGAAAGTGTTTTTTCTCTCTCTACCACTGACAGTCAGGAACTAGTTTTGTTTTTTAGCCCCGGCCTCTCCACGCCAACTGGCTGTCCATTGTCTGCGAGGACCCTTTCGACCCCTCCGCTTCCCTCCATTCCAGGGCTCTTCCTTTGTGGACGACAACACCCCGCGTCAGGCTGTCTGACAGTGCCTGAACATCCCCCTGCCTGAACAGAACACCGTCAAGTTCAACAGACGGAAAATGGTTAAATGATAAGGACGCGCTCGCCATTTGCCTGGTAGTCAGCTCAGCGCGACACACGCGTAATGCTCTGTGGGCGCTCACTTTGTCATAACCTAATTGCGATTTTAACCAGGTCACCCAAATGATTGTGTAGCAGCAGGTTTGTCGTCACTGGTGAGACTGTAAGTATACCAAACAGACTCCAACGGCACTGTGTGTCAATGGTGATTCACACGCTGACAGCCATGTCTCACACACACACACACACACACACCCTACACCGACACGATGATTTAACACAGCAACTCTCCGCCATATGGCCCAGTGTGACCGAGACGCTCAATGTTACCAACACGCCATACTGTAGGAGGAAGGGAGCAGAGGGGACGAACACGGGAGTGGACTTGGTTGAGGTTTCTTTCAAGACTGTAGTTTTAATCAAAACCAATGCTGCTAACATGGTTGACTGATGGCGGCGCAGGAAACGCACAGAGCTCTTTCAACTTCAGCCGCCTGAGACTTGAAAAGCACCCAACCATCAGATCTGATGGAAAAGAGAGGAGCGGTGGACGAGAGGCACGCCATTTGGATTTTACCGCCCCAGCATCTCTGCCTTGGGGGGCCGCTTCGCCGAGATCTCTCTCTGATAGTAAAACAAACAAGTGTCTGTTTTAAATCGAACAAATATTAACTATGTTTCTGAATCAGGCTACTGATCTTAAAGTCTTGAAGTAAAAGGCAGTGTGACTTTGTACTTGATTAGTTCTGTCACTGTAGCAATATTGGAATAATACAGCTACTGTGAAGTAGCTGCAGCATATCCAAGCAATTCAATTTTCTTTTAGGATAGTTGCTTTCGCGAATAAACGGATACTTTCATACTCTCACGTCTTAAATCAATGTTAACGGGCTACACAGCAGACAAACGTGCGGTAAACAAAGAAAATCACAGTAAAAGTGCATAGAAAGGTGCTGAATGTTATGATGACTGTGAATACATTTGCTGCTGACTCAAGAGCTACAGGCAGCAGAAAACAGGAAAAGAACCAGACCAACCAACAATTCTAGTACATCAGATTAGATTACACCCATCAAAACGACAGACACACAACCACTTAAATGTGCAAATCATCTTTCAAACACTCATGTTTATAGGATTCTTCCACAAAGCCAGCCATTGCTCATTTCCTCTTGAGCAATTCCTAATGACAAAAGACATGAAAAAAACAAAACAAAGATAACGGTTGACATTAAACGAAAAAACAACAACATTTTAGACGGGATTGACGCCGACTATTCTTCCGTCAACCTTGCTTAGCGCCAACCTTGGTGCGAGAATAACTGGATTTGGGGGAGTGAGAAAGACGGAGAGCGAGAAAGAAGCTGCCAGAAAATCCAACAGACAGACACTGCACAATGATTCAACTTCCTCCTAACTTCTCACTTCCTCCCTGCCCAGAACTCCTCTAAAGCTCAGGGAGAAATGTGGCTCAAATTAGAGTTTCCGCTCGCTAGGGAGGTTGAGAAACAGGAAAACAGAGGGAGGGGAGAGTGAGAGACAGAGGGAGAGAGAGCGAGTGCAACAGAGAGAGGACAAACACCGGAGCTCACGGTTTACACTAGTAAAAAGGTTTGTTAGCTCATCACTACTTTTTTAAAGAACCGGCTTCTCTTCCCGTTACACTCTCTGCACGCAGTCTTTAGGCCAATCGGTGGTGTCTCTCTCTCTCTCTCTCTCTCTCTCTCACACACATGCGCAGGTAGGGAAGACAGACAGACAGAAGATACCAGTCAACAGTTACAAGATGAGATTACAGCATGGGTGTGCGCGAGGCCTTTTGAAAAAGTGTGTCAGTGTGGTTGTAAAGTATCCGAGGCCCACGGAGCGGCCTGGGTAATGACATTCCTCTGATAACCGGGCGAGGTGCGGGAGATGGGAGCCCGAGCACCATCAATCAGTACGACCCCTTCCTCCTCTCGACACAATGACTACAGTGTTCTACATGAGCACCCCGCGTCCCTTCCACTGTAGCTCATGACTGACGGTTGGGGCAGGGGTGCGCCCTCGTAGAATGGGCGAGCTCGCCCTAAGGGTAACATAAGAGAAAACAGACTTTGGCTGCATCTTAAAATATTCCTAAACAGGGTGTGTGTGTGGAGGGGGGGTCAAGCATGATAATGTAATCCACTGAGTTGCAGCCCACTCACTAGGACAAAAATGGAGTAGAATTACTGTGTGCGTGTGTGTGTGTGTGTGTGTGCGTGTGTGTAAAAGAAACAGACAGAGAAGGATTGCTGAGGCAATTACAGGCTTCAGCCCAGCAGAAGGCTTTTCAAAAGCATATCCACCCAGTCTTCACAGTCACTCAGACAGAGCCTCTAAAGCTGTTAAGACACACTCTCTCTCTGACTCTCTGCCAGCACAACGTGTTAGTGCAAAAAAATCAGTTTTCACCTCATCTAAATATGACACATTCACTCATACAGCCTCACGTTTGAATCAAGATAGAGCCAAATTGAAAAATCAGAAAAGGAAGATGGAAAAAAGAAAAAAGAAGTGACAACAGGTCCTGCGAAACCAGAGAGAGAAAAAAGAACGGCTCAAACTTCACACAAAAGAACTTCACACTACTGAGAAACAACGACGCGAGAGGCACACGACGACAGAGGAAGTCTAGGAAAGTTACAAACTCACGAAAGAAATGTTTGAATAGGTTAGCCATGTCCATTTTGTGCTCGCCGCCTCTCCCTCGCTCTCTCTCTCTCTTTCTCCCGGCCCCTGCTCTCTTCCCACTGCAGCTGTAGAGTTATTCCATGTGAACACCCAGAGAGATGGGTGGATAGCAGAGCTGGGCGGCCCACTCATATGACCATGTGGTCTAGCTGAGCCAATGGGAGCGCTAGAGAGAGAGGCCTCCAGCACAAGCTCTGGAGGCATAGTACAGAGGGCTCATGGAGAGGGAAAGGAGGAGGAGGAAGAGGAGGAGGCAGGAGGAGGGGGTGAAGCACAAAACTGAAAGAAGGGGGGGAGACAGAAGGAGAGATGAGAGAAAATAGGAACAGAGGGGAAGAATAGGAACCCTGAGAGAGTTGAGAGATAGCTTTTCCAAACAAACACACGCACACTACCCTGGGGTGTGTGGAGAGGCTTCTACGTCTGAGTGAGTCAACGAGTGTTCTGCGTCACATGATTCCAGTTGTTTGCAGAGAAACGCTTGTAAGTTTGCAGCAAACCCAGCAAACAAAAAGGCCCAAAACAGATTCATACCGAAACGCGTCCATCTGTTGACGGAGCTATGGAACCATGACATCATTCCACACACCCAGCAATGGCTCATGTTTTCATAAAAGGAAAGCTGCGTCCACCCACTGTGAAATATGAAAGTGTGCTCATCGGGCTGCATCTCTCTTCTTGTTCACTCACAAAAATAATCACCCTTGATGCTCATATATGTAGATGCCAAAATAAAACAGATAAAAGGCGTTTGATGTTTTGGTATATTAGATATGACTAGACTCAGTTCTGTGTCAGCTTATGTTTAGCATTACTTTGTGTTTTGTTGGGTGTGTGGGCTTGTACTGAGATCACTCTTTGACGGGCGCAATCGTGTGTGCACGTGCTTGTATGTGTGTTTCTTTGGATGGGTCTTGTTGTCACTGACCACAGCTGTGAGCCTTCTAACACATCCTCACCTGTCACTGTAACCACTGATTAAATAACCTGAGACGAGCAGCTGGCCAGATGACACACGCGCGCACAAATATGCATACACATTACTGACAGATAGACCTAAACACATCACTACAAGCCATTTCAGCAGTTCCGTCATTCTGGTTAACTTAGTTTCAGATGTATCAGATATAAGTGGAAGAGCAAAGAGATTAATTGATTGATTACAAAAAGCCATGATAGAACTCTGCCTCCGGAGCATTTCTGCATATAACCATTCCTCTCTAACCACAACAATAACACACACACACACTCACACACAAACTGTGCAGCAAACAGGAACTCCCTGTATTGTGCAAAAACTGCACTGTGTCATCAGCATTCAGTTATGATACTTTTCTGATTGCTTTTCAGTCCCGTGGCAGAGAACAACCAGCGTGGCACCCGGGGCTTCCTCGAAACACTCACCTTACACACCAGTACACCACCACATCAAAGCCAAAGAGAAAGATCGGATGCCCTCTGTTTTCGGTGACAATTGTGTTTTGCGTCGCTTACTTTAACAATCACAAAACACAATAAAAACACAGGTAGTTCTGTGATGTGGGACACGTTACAGAAATCATCCACATGATGTTACAATGTTGTTTTCATTATTGTGCACCGTTTAGGTTGACTGTCAATGCTCCTTCGTGTATGATGATCAATCCAAGGTGGTCTACAGTAAAAAAGATGTTATGAACGGCTGCGGAAATATAAATGTCTTCAGTTCAAATAACTATCCATCTTAACTGGAAAAAAGAGAGCTCCTAAAATCTAAATAAACGAGAAGACGTGGCTCCTGACTTGTAAGTTGAAGAGACTGTAATTGATATTTACCGAGTGTGTCTTTGAGATTTTTGACAATAGAGGCTTTCCTGGCACTGTTTTTCCTCTCCACATAGTTGGATGGCACGAAGCCTGTTTTGTTGGTGGCGTTCCGAACCCTCCACCAGGACTTGGAGTCGTCGAGGAGCCAGAGGCGCTCGTTCTTCTTAATGTCCAGCTCCTGGTCCTGCTGAGCCATGTAGTCAAACTTGGCGATGACAATCACCTCTTCCGTCATCTTGCACTGGGTGCACTGTTTGCAAGAGATAAGGGAAAGAGACACAAGTCAGATATATTCTGCTCTATTTTACAGACAACATATACTAATAAATGTGCAAAAATGTCTTTATTGAACAGTAAAATCGCAATCTAATGTTAACGTATATGGAGTAGTAGCGATAGTGATAAAGTAATAAAGTCGACTGGCTACAATGATGAGGATATGATTTTACACTTTATTTTGCCAGAGTAAAGTACTTTTAAACTATTAAGATATGTTTGTGATAAGCTTATTTTTAAAGGGTTTGGAGGGCAGACAGAAAAAGGAAACTTAAGAAGAAAAATGAAACTAGGACTATTTCTGTTGTCTATTGATTTGTTCACCATCATTTCAAGATACAGACTAGAATGAAAGCGTTCAATTATAAAAGCAGACACTCATTGTAGATACTAAATAATAAAGACCAAGATCTGAGATAAATGTCAGTCAGTCAGTGTGCTTTTATCTCTACAACTATTTAGGCAAATACTTCATCGTTGTTATCTCTGGCTTGAGTATTGATAATTAATGTCAGGTTCCTCTGTATCTGTGAGCCTTCAAAGCGTTTGTATTCTCCAACTGTTTGCTCCAGATAGAATGAATATGTAAGAGGCACAGCAGAAATAAATTCGGAATGTGTTTGGAAGTGGATGTGTACCTGTGCTGCATCAAAGCTGAGAACTCCAAGGACTCTGACGCGTCTTTGTTGACCTAGAAAAAGAACAAAAACAGCAGGAGAGTTACAAAATGTGACTTAATGCATTTTCAATTTTTCCAGACTATTGCCAATCCACTGTTATTCCAGCAAGACTGAGGTTCTGTGTCTTGATTGTTCATAACAAATAGACGACAGCCCACGTAAGATACATTTGTGAGTCCATCACAATCCAGGGTCGAGGTGGACATGCCAGCTGCAATTTACACACTTGAGTTTCTGATCTTGTTATTGTTATTATTAGTTAAGGGATTACTGGAATTTCCTTCGGGATTATTAAAGTATCTATCTATAGCAGGGACAGCCACCAGCGAATGTACAGCTAATCTTTCAGCATTCAAATTCCTCATTTACAAAGGGGATGATTTCCTCTGTGGAAGCGTCCAGCGATTGTCTATTGTCTTACTCATCAAACACGGCCCTCTATGCCACGAAGATAGGAAAGGACAGCTCAACACAGCAGCATCTGAACCATGCAGTATGTAAATCAAAATGTGAATTAAATGTCAAATTTAACAACTGTTGGCTTAACATTCTAAAGCTATGATAGGATGAGAGTGCTGCAGGTCACACACGATCCACTATGTCACTGTGTGTTCATGTTCAACAATGATCACATTCACCTAACAGGTCTTATGACCACTCCTGGCATCAACACAACTAAACTATGTTTACGTTGACAGACATTTGGATCGGAGCTGGAGGGAGGCAGTGATGTAAATGCTGCCGACAAGCTGCTCCGATGTCATGGGAGTGGATGGAGTTTCACCTTTCACCCTTAGCCTGATTTCAGGGACCCAGACACTGACCTCCTAGATTGAGACCTCTTGGTTTTTTATTTGAAGAGGAGTGTCTGAGTTTCAGATGCAGCTGGTCTTCGGCTAGGGCCCAGAATTTGATCTTAGGCAAACACAACAGGCATAAGAGAGCGAAGCTTGAGTTTTAGTATGATTAGCTAAGAGGAATAGTGAATAATCAGAGGCTGGGAGGTAGAAAGAACTGTACACAGCTTGGTTTGTAGTCAAGCTCTTTCACTCTGCATTGGAGATGAAGGAGCCACATCTCATTTCCCCCCCCTACTGGTTTTAAATAATACTTGGGGAGAGGGTGGCTGAGACCAGGAGCATTGTAGTTTGTCTGCGTTGTGTAGTATCAAGCTCCCAAAGTGGTTGTACGTTTCACATACTAAAATTTTAAGGGGAACACCTGTGGTCTGGGTTGCATTTCCCCAGTGTATGGTGGTGTTGGTTTCTCTCAGCAAACACATTAAAGTACATACACTGTGGTTTTATGTGATGGCATGTTATCGCCTGCCTCTTTCCATTTTCAATTAAATTAATGAACACTGGGAGATGACTTAGGGAGCGGCACACAAAAACAAAGAGCTGATTTACTCTCCTCGAGAGCTGTCTCTTCCACTAAGACAAAGGCAACAGTCCCTCCACTCCCTGGGCTGGGCTATAGCTGTCTGCCAAATCGGCCAATGAGTGTGTATGTGCACTCCTCCTCCATTTCCATTTCTAAGTGCAAGTTTTATCTTTTATACTTTTCCAATTCTCACAGACGGTCCCCTACAAAATCATCAACAATAATTATCCATCAAGATGTCTTCCTTTGATTTGACGGAAAACTGAGTACCAAGTTCACTTCTTTTTATGTCCCAGCATTCCCGTCACCTACGGTGGCTGGGCAGGGCCGAGAGGACATTAACACCACAGTGACTTATGACAGTGCAGATGTGAAGGAGGATCAAAAAGTTAAGACAACAGATGCTCCCGTCTAATCACGCAGCTGCAGACTTAAGTCAGGGCCACTTGCCACGCCGGAGCACTAAAAACGAGGTCAGACAGGTCAAACTGCTCCAATGGTGTCACATTCACATCCATTTACCTTCTAGCCTGGCAAAACTAAAAGGTACCCCAGAACTCACACCTTCACATCGCTTCTGCTTTTGGCAGGAAAACTGTTTTTCTGCTTGCACAAAATGAATTGGTAACAGCACCAGCACACAGTATAAGCTGTTCTTTGCATCAAATTGTGATAACAACTGATAGAACAACTGTAGTTTCTGTGACACACCTACGTATACATTAATGTGGCTTTCAAATAGTTTATGATTGATGCGAATCGAAAGCCACAGCAGGGTCTGAAGTTCTTCAAGCTCACACATTTGTCACAGTTACTGTTCCCAAGGATCCAGATTACAACATAACGTGACGCTGTATATTATAGAATTTAGTTTTTCAATGAAAACTAGCTTTTAGAGAATACATTTTATTACAACACTTATATTACAATTTCAGTCATGCATCTTGGTTACAATAAGTTGTTTTCATTTGTCAAAGCAAACAAGAGAACACCTGCCATGTCAACGAGTTTCGATGCATGCTATGTGAGCAATTGAAGGATCATCTTACTCCACAGTAAAACGCCCAAATAAACCTATGCATGGTGATAATATCCCAGGAAGACTGACTTTACAAATTAGAGGTAAGCATATTTGTGTCCAGCAAATGTGCTGTTCATGCTAGTCATTACCAAGCTGTCTGTGGGTCGACCTTATCTGCATGATAGCAGTGGTGGGTCAGTGACGGGTCATACAGTGTCATTATCAGTAATCCACTCGTGTGCTCTCGAGTGCTAACATGAGTCACAACTGTGTGCCATCAGCAGAGCGCCAGCTCCCAAAAGAAGAAATGTTATCTTCATGAGATAGGACAATAGCAAGAAAGACAGTAGTGTTTGAAGTAATATTAGTAGGTTTTTCAACTTGAATGTGAGGAGGTTTAAATAGTCCCGTGTGAACCACAAACCACAAAAACTGCACATCAGTGGTATAACAGAAATGCAATGCTCAACTCTGCAAATTATCTTGTGTTACTATGAAGCAGCAGTGACAAGAGTTTACCACATCCTGCAAGTCTACATCTGCTGCCACAAACACTCGTCTCCAAGGAGAAAAAGTAGTTAAGATGTAGTCAAAGAGCACACCCAGTGGCCTATGAGGTAATGCACTTCATAAAGAAGGGATATATTGAGAGGGGCATGAAAAGGCACAAGTATACTGTTCAAAGGATTCAAACTAGATTTGTGTTCAGTGTGGATTTCTAGACTTTATTAACAGCAGCCTGATAACAGAGGTTGTGGGTAAGATGAAGTCACAAGATGATAGCATGTAAGAAGAAACAGCTGGATCCTAGTCCCTCTTCATTGCTGCGGGAGGCAACAGCAAACAGCGTAGCCCTGCTCGACAGGACTGCTGAGGCACCAGGACAGCAACGGCACGAGCTCAGAGGCAGACAGAGTAACCTAATCCCTGTGACAGCCTGCTAAAATCACAGGGCTCTGCTGCCTTCTGGAATGTGCTCTGTGTGCTCACTGCTAAGTCGGCCCTGCTGGCACTGCTGCACTTCCTCTAACATACAGAAAAACTTACATTTTAGCCACAGGGCTGGTAAACGGACAGCGCAGGACGATAAAGGGCTTTGCCTTTTTCAAATTAAGCCACGACTAAAACCCTAGAGGCCGCATCTCATTCCAGCTGTCCTAGATCCTCTCAAAACAAAACTCCAGCATAGCAGCAAAGGGTCATGGGAGACTTGGTAGGCCAGCTGTGAGACAGGAAATGGGGACACAAGAGCAAAGGGATGGTGGGAAAGTGATGCAATCTGACAGGGTGCAGGATTTACCCGTGCATCCAAAGTTCAGATATCATGTCTTTACTGTTCATTGATGCACGTAACAAAAGTTATTTGAATCAATATAAGCAATGAGAGACCGACTTCAAGACCATTTAATCCTGTTAATTGGTGCTTGAAAACATGATTATTGCATTTCAAAATAGCATTTTTCCCTCATCACGTTTAATTAATCAAAGAAAGAGAGGCCTCCTGTACATTTTGGGCTTAGACAAGCTTTAGGCCACACTCAAGAGTGTGTGAAAGCATTTGGTTATCCACCCCTCGGGATCACCCCCGGCAGTTGGGAATGGCCTAAAATAGACCGTGGCTTATGTCCTTTGAGAATAGCCAGAGAATTACTCTGAGTGTGACAACAAAAACTTCTAATTTGTCTTCTTGCCTCTTTTTGTGCTCAAAATAAATCTGTGTACATCAAATGTCATCTTTTGAAATTAAGTTGTACAGTTACTCATTTGTTTATTTATTTTGCCACAATATGCATGGTAAACTTTACCCTTACCGTATCCACTAACCCTCTGTATTAACGATTTGGGTGTTTCATGACACCTGCATCTCAGTAAGAAGAGTGGGATGAAACATCTTGGTCTGTGGTGAGCCCAGCAATGAGTGCTGCTAAAGGTTTAAGTTTTGCAAGATGCCCAGCTTCCTCCAAGTGATTCTGACAACATAACTGCTTGTAGGATCTGTATTAATACACTATTTTCGTAATGATGTACGTAACAAACAAGACCTAGGCACTAGGCTATGGACAGAATCCTAGATTGAGGTGCTTTAGCTCACTACATGCTCTGTAGAAAGAAAAGCACACAACAGCAAAATAACGTACAACCTCAATAGGGGCCTCCATTTCCCAGACTCCATCTGGATCAGCAAAGCATCCACATCTCAATCTATACAATAAACTGCAAACGACTGGAGTTGTCAGTGATGTTCTGGGTGGCCTATTTGCTCACTTTCTGGTTCAACAATGGCCACGTCCAAGCTATCCAGGATCAAGGTAACAATCACATTAATCAGCAGGTTACTCGTACACCCGCAAAAATATGGAGGACTTCCAAAAGACTAATCCAAGTTTACAAAGCAAAAGACTTCCTAATCTGAAATGTTATAGTACATTAACCCCATTGTGCTTTGGTGGTGTGGTGTGATGTCAGGTGACTTAAAGCTACTTGTAGCATTAAGAGTGGAAGAGAAAATACAGACCAAATAATTAAGACTCAGCAAGCACTGAACAGTAAAAAGCAAAAATAGCTGATGATTTGTAAACCACAAGATAATAATTCCAGACAGCCTGTGTGAGAGCTGAAATGGATACACTCGCTTCCTCTTCGTCTTCATACATCCTGACAGGTATGAGCCCTAGGGTGCTGTCACAATAGGGCTAAATAAGCCACTTGGGATATAAGTCTGTAGTGAGGCGCGTGTTCCAACTTGTGTATGAGCATCTTGAAAGCAGTAGGTATTTCAGATTGCATGGCGATGCCACTGAAATCTGTGGACAACACAAATGAGATCAACGACACAACAGACAAGGACGGAAATGCCTTGCATCAAAACCACACCTGTGCTGCCAGGCTCTGATACACACTTCACATTCTGAAAAGTCACTTGGGATGTTGTGTTTGATGCAAACTCACTTTTATATGTCAGAGTTTTGAAGATACTTACTTAAAAGAGCAACGGCAATTTAAAAGAGCTGCAACTTACAATTATTTTGATAAGACTATAAAAATAACAGAAAAATTGATAAATCTACTCCATTCTACTACTAAATCTTCTACTCCATTACAGAAAATACATAAAGGTTTGAGCATAAAGAATGAATCTGCACCTTATTTTGAGCAATGGTGGAGACAATATTTGTCAAGTATTCATATCCTCTTTTCAGTCCACAAAGCCATAATGCACTGATAAAGAAGAAAACAATACTGAAACTACAGACCACTTCTTCCTATATGAAGAAGAAGTCACTAAATCACTTACAAAACTAATCTGAGCAAATATCTGCGCCAGACATCTGCAAAAATGGATGTCATCACAAAAAAACCCTGCTATTTTAGGTGTAGTACACGATTATCTATACTTACATCAAACAGTAATGACAGAATATTTGAATGTTTTTAGAGTATTGAAAGTAACTCTCCTATCTAGTTCAAGCTTTCCTACATGCATGAGTAGTCACGGGGAAAGATTTCAAGCAGAAAAAAATTGTAAAAGAAAAAGGGGAAATGAAGAGATCTTGCGCAATAATTCAGATTAGAGCGATAACAACAGAGAGGAGACACGATTGCGGAAAACAGACTTTCCCTTCTTTTTCAACTTCAATACAAGCCTAAAGGCACTTAATAGACTCAGATTCACATGCTTGTTATTTGACCAGGGAAACGTTGAGCCACATTAGTTTTCTTGGTATCATGAAAATGCACAGTTGGTATTTTCCTCTCGGCTGTGGGGACAGATTTGGCTGCTGGAGGCACTGGAAACAGACAGCCAGGCTTGGAGAAATACACACATATCTTTACAATGTAAGATGTAGGGAGCCAACTGGTGAGAAATACAATTTCAGCAAGATGCCTCCATCAAATATGGCAATTCTGCACTCCAAGTGCAGGCACTACAGCTGACAGAAAATGGCAGAGGGCCAAAAAGTGGCCAACATTGGGCTCCTAATGGCTATTTCCACAAGTCTTGCAAATTGGCCTCAATGCACTGGGGAAATTTAATGTTCCTCTTCAAGAAAATCGCACTGCTGGGCAGGCCTCAATCATTCTTCTCCCTGAAAACCTCTGGTTATTATCCTCCTCGGTCTGTACACAGGAGCTAAAGCAGACCAAATGTCTCTCTACCCCCTCTTACCTCCCTGAAACCTTAATGAGAGACTGTGAGGAGGTCTGTCAGTGTGACAATAATTACAGAAACTACATTTCACCAGCTGCAAAAGACAGCCCTTTGCATATGGTATGACACACATGGTTTCCTTTTCTATAATTCACACTTGGCCAACTGGATGTATTCAAACAATTAATGTTAAATAGAGACAGCCAGGTCATGTTACTTGGATGAACAGTTTTCTAAGAGGCCACACACACACACTCACACACACACACACACATAATAACTTACAAATAGTCATACTGCCTTATCGTCTATTGTGTTGTTGAAGCATGACATTTAGTCTAGCTTTGGTTGTGGAAGGTAAAAACATTATTGGAGAGGGAGGAATAGGGGGGACTTTCACACGTAATCTTTCCAACGGAACCATAATCGGTTTCACTGACAAAACTTAACATTTGCTTACTGATCACAGAATATAGATCGAGTGCAATAGATGACGAAAAAATCCACGTAAGGGCTGTAGGATAAAAACGCTTTACTCTAAATTCCCAATGTGAGGGAATGCATCCATCGTGACCATGACTAGTTTATTTGAGTGGAATTGCATTAAAAACGGTCCAATCGGTGCAAAACGTTCCGTCGTTTTAATTTAAGCTTTACATTACCAATGCAAGAAAAAAAGAAAACGAATTAATTGAAGATGCTAATGTAAATCGAGCAATGCCAAAGCTAGCAACAGTTCTCGCTTATATCTCAACGTCTATAAGTTTGAGGTTGATATGGTGCGGATTCGTTGGATAATATTTAGGGTTATAGGCAGAAATGTGAGAAAGGGTTAAATAGTCAGCTCGATGACAGCATGCTGGCCATGTTGGCAGGGCGAGACACTGATTTTGTCTGGGTTAGCAGTTAGCTGTGGTTAGTCAAACTCGGATAGCCTGTAGCTGTGGTGAGAGACGCTAACGGAGTGCGGTGGTGTGTTAGCCAGGATCAGATAGGACAGCACAGAGATTCTTATCCGCTCTCTCTATATATCTTACCTGATTATTGACGGCCAATTTTCTTATCTCCTTTCGGAAACTGCTGATGTGGCGAAGCGTCACACTGAGTGGAAGCTTATACACACGAATAATGTCCAAAATCCTGTTAGGAGACAGCCTTGCTAGTGATACACAGTGCCCCGTTGGAATAGCATTTCTGTATCAGAGCATGTCATTGCACCGCTATGCTAAGCTAACTACTGCAACACAAGCGTCCCAGACTTTAGCTCCTCCCAGTCCCACACGATTGGTTGCCGAAGAACAAATAGTAATTTTATTGGACTAAGGCAGTGCCAGTCAATCACACTGCAGTTACTGATTTTTTAGTTCTGAGATAAAAAACTTTGTGTTCTAAACCAATTTTACATACATAGCAATTTTTTCGTATGTTTGTGTGTATGTGTGTATTTATGTGTGTGTGAGGGGTGATTTTGTTGTTTTTATCTTACTGCTATGGACAATAGCTCATCCTTTTACCTTAAAAGAATGTTTCAGTTAAAATTTGGGGTCCATATTTCAATGGAATGATTTATAAAACACACAGTTATAAGTTTCTATCTATCGTTTTAGAATTCCAACATTTTACGATACAGAATTTCTGCAATGAATACATATTTAATTTATGTATTCCTACTAATTTGATATTTTAAAATGATATATGTTTTCCGAATTATGCCAACTAAGTTTGTTACTTGATTTTGCATTTTTCAGTGGTCTTTTGTATAGTGTTGTACACTTATATATTACATATAACTCATGACTTTATTATAATTAAGATTTTTACTTTTATGGGTTAGGTCAAAGTAAAAAATAACATTTTGTCCAAGCCTCTAATGCAATCTGGCCTTAAGGATAGAGATAACAAATTTGAGTAAAACTAGTATCACAATTTGATTATCTGCATTAGATCTAAGAGTCAAAATACAGCAGAAAATGTCAACAAGCTTATACAAATACAAAGCAAATTAGATTAGTTTCCTAGTCTTTTTCATTATTTCTCATTTATGTTGGCATGCAGACTTGGATATTTTTCAGTCCAAGGATGTTTCTAGTTAATCCAGTGTTTGTGATCATTTCATAGAAAAACAAATTTGCTTACTCTCCCTCGAGCTGCACCCCTTCCAGCACACACACACGCACACATGCTGCAGATACAATAAGTTGCTCTGAAACTTCATTCAGGCTGGGGAAGCACGCTGCCTCTAATAGATATGTTTGCAGTGAGAAGTGTTGCAGAGTAATTTGGAAGGTGGTGCAGCTCACTGCAGGATGCAATCTGTTTCCTGCTCAAACAGATGGGTCTCCCCTACACGTACTCTACTGTATGCACCCAGATATCTCAAAACAACACAGAATACAGCATGCGGCATAATGAAGGGTAAACCAACTTGAAGTTTATTATCCCTTCAAACTTTGGTTGCTCACCATAGCAAATCAGAACACCTACAATAATTATCACTGCGGTGGTTGATAATCTTTTATGTTCAATGGTCAAATATACAAGAAAAACCTTGATGTGGTGACAAAGCACATTAATAAATAGACTGTAAATTTATGCATGTGTCTTTTTGTTTCTGTAGATTTAATAGGAGGTCATAAATGTGGTTTATTAAGCGATAAAGTAACTGTACGAAATTGTCTTACTTACTGTCTTAGCACAATGACTCGTGTATGCCACCTGCTGGGCAGCTAGTGAAACATCCATTTCTGACCACAGCGTGCTAGTTCTCTTTCTTCCACTCTGCATCACAATTATCCCTTTACATAATTATCTCATGCCATTACAAAGGCTTTACCACAGGGAGATCACAGAGACCGATTGTCTCAGCTGGGTTCTCCACATAGACAAAGGAAAGAATGGATATGGAGCTGCCGAATCTTCTTTTCACAGAAAAAGCAGATGGCCTCATGTTGTTAAAGGGGAGTTTAATTCAATACAGTGTACCCGCCTCAAGGCATTAGCATGATATGAGTCTGAAAGTAAACAGGAGCAACGTCCAGGGATGTAATCAGTAGTGTTACATATCAAAAAGCAGCTGGAGACAGAACATACATGAGAGCCAAAAATAAAACACGCAAATGGAGCAGCCCCAGTGCAACATAGTGAGAGAGAAAGATTCCTTTGCACAAAATAATAATAGAAAATGATTCTCTTCTTCAAACATTTTCAGACAACAGTAGAGTCCAATTTTAAAATCAAATGAAAATACATTGTATGTATGATTGGACATGCTCTCTATTACATAACAGCTGACATGCCCCGCCATTGATGCCTCCGTTATATGGAAAGTGGACGATTTTTTACATTTTTTTTAGAAGTATAGATGAGTTCTCCGCTGACGATCGCACAGCGTGATGAGTGCAGTAATGTGACGACAGATGGAATACACGACAGCTTGCCGATGTTATGAATATAAACGATTGATATCTTTAAAATGATCCAGACCAGATTCACGGTGTTGAACTTTTCATCAAAATCCATCACAAAAAAAGAGAGATTCTTGTTATTTTGCTGACAGTTTGACCTTTGACACAATCTGACATTAAAGCAATAATAATAAGGGGGGGAAAAATCACCATATAACATTTTATTTCACACACAAATATTCAGACATTAATTATACAACTGGCACGCTTTCAACAACACAACAATACGAAATCATCAAATAAAGATCCAGACATTCATTAAATTGCACATAAACCGAGCAACAATGTAAACAAATAGATTAATAGATCTAAATTCATTTGATGGGCGAGTCGAGGATTTCTTGGTAATCCTGTCGAATGGCCCTGCTCACCCTGTAAAGCTTGACTCCTGTCAGGGTGAAGACACTGATCATGATCACCAGGCCTCCGATGACGTCGTATGCAGACGGGATCATCCTCAGAACGATGAGCTGGAGGAACATGGCAACCACGATCTCTAGGTGCTGCACTGTGCTAACTAAGGCTGGATGGAACTTGTTTAGGGCGTAGTAGACCCCAAGGAATGCCACTGTGGAGCAGATACAGATCCCAAATAAATACCCCCACGTCTCTCCATCCAGAGGAATGATGGGCTCCTGCATGATAAACATGGTGGAGGCCCCCCACACTGTGCCCGTCCAGCCGAAGGTAAAGAGCGCCGTCCACATGCTGACGCGCTCCTTGATGGCTCTGTAGACGATCATGGAGAGGGCAGCAGTCAAGCCAGCCATCACTGTCATCGTGTAGCCAAAGGCCTCCTTCCAAAACCCCAGTCTGGACTTTTCCTCATCTGCTACATTGGGGACCATGACCAGGCACAGACCAAATACACTTCCCACCACCGTGACCACATCTGTGTAGCCCAGCCTCTCATCCAGCAGCAGGAAGGCCAGGATGGCGCTAAAGACCGTGGTAGAGGCTCGCCACATGATGGTGCCATTACTGGGCGGTACTATGGCGAAAGAGGTGTAGGCGCAGGTGATAGAGATTACGTTGCACACGCCATAGAAGAAGAGACGCAACCGGTAGCCCTTAGGGCCAAAAGGGGCCTCGTGGTAGTAGACGACCACCAGGATGGACAGGACTTGGATCACAGATCGAATGAAGAGCAGCTCGAGGGAGGGCACTTTAGAGCGGTCTGCTGCTAAACGGGTGATCAGCGCCACACAGCCATGGGCCACTGCTGCCCCAAACAAGGCCATCCAGGTCACCCGAGAGGCCAGGACATTCGCCTCGCCAAAACTGGCCAGCTGACCCCCAACCCCCTTGTCCCTCGGCACACCTGCCTGCTTAGGTTGCGTCTCCATGGTTCCAAAGAAAGTCCTACCGCCTTTGCTGTCTGACACCAGTCTCTCCCCCGCATTAGCTTCTGCAAAGGTGCCAAAGTCTTCAAATGAAGGCGCGTCATCGTAGCCTTCATCGCCAGGCTGTGGGAAGTGAGTGGCATATTTCACTGTCACTGTGTTTGGGTGGATCTTAACTCTCTTTTTTGATCCATACTGCGTTGAGGATGAGGATATATCCATGTTTGTTTAGGTGTCACTGAGGGAAATCTGGAAAAGAAATAAAAATGACAATCTGGTTAAAAATGCCACAACAAAACAACAGCTCTGTTTCCTCCAGGGCTACAGAGATGTACAACATATTCTGAATACTACAGAGACATAAAAACAACAAGAATTATTTACGTCAACTCCCGAAGCTGAGGAAAGACATGTCATTATTATTTTTTTGTTGTTTTCTCAAGATTTTGAGAAACAAATTGTTTCCTTGAGAGAGACAGATATCGCAGCCACAGCCTGATCATCAGCACAGTGAGTCATCCTTCAGCATGCCAGGAGAGCAGGAATACATCAATTAACACATCTGTTCGTGTGTATGATCTGTAACTTTCTCAGTACTCGTCCCCTTTTTACTAAAGCTGGAGAATTTGCAATGAAGTTCCAATAGTGGACACGTTTTATCTGTTGAACTCCCCGAGTGGGCTCGAACTACCAACTTTTCAACAGGCATCTGCTGCTGCATTATGTGGTGTGATGAGGAGATGGGCCCGGCAGGTTCACAATGGCTTGGGAAGATTTTGTGTCTTCTCACTGCAGATTATTGTGTTGTTTATTTGGTTTGATGAGTCAACACAACCAATACGCAGTGACTAACAGGTTAGAATAGAGAGTCACATTGCATTTCAATGAACCTGTCAACAATGATTAAACCTATTGAACAACAAATCAGTGAATATGATCATTTGCACTATAATATAGATAAAACTGAGCGTATCACACTGCTAAATAAGTGCAACTCACTGTGACATTATTTAGCCATTCGGTGGAGTTTGTCGTTCTCCCTGCCTTCACCCTCACTCCCACACTCACACACACACTGCACATAGGTCCTGCTTACCTTTTCAGTCTGCCATCTCTCACACTTACTCTACCACTCCTATATATATTTCTATATACCCCATGTGAGCTCATATAAGCCAAGCAGCAAACAATGTGAGGCTGATGCAGGCTGATGGGGATGAAATTACATAAGAGCAAACCATCGAGGGAACATAGATGCATGTGGTCTACTTATGAGGCGGTGTAACGCGTCATACATTTATAAGCATGTAAGGGGGTTGAGTTGAGTTTATAAATAGTTTATATATTATTCTTTAATGAGAAGCCGTCCCAGTGATTGCTAAAAATAACAGATTTGTTTGACCAATGCAGTAAGCCTGAATATCCTTCAAAATGCTAAAAAAAAACCTGAATATTTGTATGTTATAATTACTGCAGTTCTTATATTGTTTTATAATATAAACATTTTAATGCCACGTTCCACATCCAGTCAGTCGATAATGGAAAATGCAGTGCCACGTAAAGCCACAAGGGGGCGGAATGATACGTTTCTCTCATTTCAAACATACAGTATAGTATGTATATAACTTGATGTTTAAAATCGTAAAATCTGCAAACATTGATGGTAAAAAAAATATTAAATCACGATACAAACATTAAAAAAAAAACGCTGAATATGTTATATTTTAACACAATCTTACAATCTCACGTCGATGCTGTGGGTCTTTCTCAGCGTTTATGATTGATATTTTTAGCTGACAGTCGAAACCAGCCCGTTTTCAGGAGAATGTGCAGCAATCTCATGACGAGAAACTGCCTGTGTTGTACAAACCTTTCATGTTTCTGCGAGAGGATTGGTTTTTCCAAATCTTTCTTTTAACTTCGGTGATTAAATAAAGGTTGGCGCAATCAGGCTTCACCTGGCAGCCTTAAATGGAGAGGATGAAGCATGAATGAAACGGGAAAGAACGCCAGAGGTCTTACCTTTAGATCTGTAACAGTTCCTACAAAAACATTCGGCTGATGATCTGTGTCATGAATGAAGATCTCGCTTGGTTTTGTGATCCTTACATTTGGTCAACTGCAAATGCCATTTCTCCATCTTCCTCCTCCTGGAGTGGAGCTCCTCTTCTTGTCTGCTCTCCACGCTGCTGCTGCTGCTGCTGCTGCTGCTGAAGCTGAAGCTGCTGCTGAGGGTGATGAGGATGAGGAGGATGATGAAGCTGAAGCGAGTAAAAAGAAAGCTGAGGGGAGAAGCAACTGTCACCGTCACAGCCAGCGGTTTCTCCTCCCCGAGAGCCGCTCGTCATCAGCCGAAGGGGGAAAAGGGGATGTGCGTCGGTCATCATCATCATCATCATCATCATCATCATCATCATCACCAACCTATTATAGCAAAATGAATCTAACAGTCAGGCAAGCGTTTGAATATCTCTATAAATTAAATCATGAGCCTGGAATCACCAATAAGTAATTTATGTTATTTGTCCAAAAACCCAAATGGATTCCGCGTTAAGACATTGGTTCTCAAACTGTGGAACAATAACTCGGGGTGGTACTTGACGTTTCCTCTGATGGCCAGACAACACATTTCTGCATGGAGTGAAAACTATAAAAATGCAACCAAATTCAATTATGGCAGAAAATTATTCACAAATGGAATAAAGAATTTTTGTTTACATAATTATGATTCTAGATTATATTTTTGACAACGGTTATTTTAAATTTGTGTCTTGGTGAGGTGCTGTGGGACATTTTGATGTATTCAGCTGTGGTATGAAAAGGTTGAGAACCACTGGCCTGTGACATACAGTTTAATTTACCAAACAACATTTGTAGCTGTTCCCTTATCTGGCAGCACAGATTGCCCTGTATGGAATTCCAATAACTCTTATTGAAGCCTCTCATGGTACAAGAAGCCTGGAGGCAAAGCTGCCATTTATCCATCAACCTGCGCTCCGGCTCCAATTCGTGCTCGCGGTCACGAGCGCTGAAAGAATGAAATCGTGGATACAAGAGGCCGCAGGATGTCAGGACTCACGCTTAGACCTCCGACACCAGGGGGGAGCTCGGAGTGGAACCGTGGGTCCCTCATGTCAAATGGAGCCTGAGGATGCACCTCCAGGTCCGTCCAAGTGGGAGGAGAGCACGGCGTCGACCCAGAATATGCTGGAGGAATCATCCATCCCATCAGGCCTATAAGGACCTCTTGGAATCCCACAGGTGAAGCTGGAGAACACTGGCTGAAGAGTCAGACAAGCGGCCATCATCATCATCATCATCATCATCAACATCATTATATTCCATATTGATCGACGCATCACTCCCTTTAGTTGGGAGACACGTTTATTGATGTTAATGTTAATGTTTTACAATAAGGAGCCCACAAGCTGGCTGCAGATGGATGGAGGTGGTGGTGGAGATTTATACTCACTTTCAGCCGGGAACGTTGAAGGCAATGAAACCGAAGTCTGATTGAAGGTTGAAGCAACAGAAACTTCTGCTGCCATAGATCACGGTGAGAGCAGCTGTCACTCGCCGCTGCCAGTCCAGGACCGTTGGCTTAGCAGGAGCACGCGGAGAGAAGGACAAGGTGACATTTATTGTGATGCTATGGCGATCAACAGGGTATTGATGCTTACGTGTAGCTATTTTAAATCACCTCGCAGTAGGTATTCATGAATAAAGGTTATATATGTACGTAGAATGAGCTAGATCATCCAATCTCCACGTTACAGCAACATTCTACGAACCCCCTGGCTGGACAGGATCACTGACTGAATGTAAAAAGCTTCAGCGGCACTTTTTGATCTGATATTTACTGTGGCTGGAGGTGTTCATTTCAAAATAAATGACAGGAAACCAATTTTCCAAAACGAGTGACTTTGAAAGTGGGCCAGGGGGTTGGTGTGTGTGTGTGTGTGTGTGTGTGTGTGTGTGTGTGTAGAGCTGTGACTGCATAAGCATTCAATGTCTGCAGCACAGCAATAAGTCAAGGGGCAGAAAGGCACGTTCAAGTCCAAAACCGCCTCGCGGGACATGGAACCACTATGAAACCAAGCAGCAGTACAGGTATGTCACCGCTTTTTACACGTGATGAAGAGCGGTGAAGATTTAGACAGCATCGCGTTAAATACAATTCATTTATTACTGTCAATAAAATGAAAATCAGTCATTCATAATCCACAATTTGAGCATTAATGTGTGGATTTTGTGACAAATGCACACAGGAAGTAAACTTAGTATTGCTATTATTTTATATGTTGGAAACTGAATTTTCCAACATTTTCCATATTTTATATCTTGGCATCAGGCTGATTTCTGTGACATTGACATCCACCACCCCATGGTGTCGTTTTATCAGATACTCTAGACTTTTTAAAGTTATCACAAGATTCTATCAAAGGTCAATTTTTCCCTGTCTGTTTTGTAATCAGCTCACATTTTTCTTACTTTGCTTTCTTACTTGCTTTGCTTTGCTTTTCCTTTTGCAGGAAGATGGAATCGTGCGTGGTTTTCGGCCTGGGAGGAGGAGATGACAGCCTTGGGGTGTGTCTAGTCAGCACATCACCTTTGTTTTTATGATTGTCTGCCTCTCTCTCCTTGTCTTTCCGGATGGACGTTGGGCTCATTCGTCTTCTGTCTGCGGTCCTGGCCACCTGTCATTGATTAAGAGGATATCTCCATTTTATTGGCTGGAGAGGAGAAGTCCCTCTCCCTGCAGGCGGAATGATTGACAGGCTCATGAAGTAATCTAACAATTTGGATTGGAGACAATCTCTGACGCGCGACAAATAACATGGGAGGAATGGGAGACAGTGACTTAGATAAGCAACGTGTGTGTGCGTGCGTGTGCTGATTTCAAAGCAGGAAGCAATTTTCTTGGTCTTTTGATCAAACTCGCTTACTTGTAGCCTCTTATGAGCTATAAAAGCGAATATTTTTCAACTCCTCAAGGCAGCCGAGTGCGAGCAAAATTGGATTGTGCAGCTCCAGCAGTTGTTCATCCTTTTCATCTGATGTGCAGCCTCCTTTGTGCCTATGAATGTTGGGGAATTCACTATTGTGCAAATTTGGAGTCGCAGTAGTTTGTCTGCACCTTGTGGCTTTGATTAGCAGGATTTTGGCTTATGGCTCGTATATTTTAAGGTGACTGGACTGAAAAGTTGTCTTTGTATCCATGCAGTTTGGATGCACATCCTTGGCCTTGTGCTAAAACTAATAATTCAACAATTCAATCCCCAAAGGGCCCAGGAGTTCTTGTTTTAGTCGATATAAAGCCAGACATTTACCAGATGTGTAATTTATTCCAAAGCTGTATTGCAGACAGCCAACATTCAATCTATATGTAGAAAATACGTACAAAAGTCAGCATTTTCTTAGCTACACATCGGTAGTTTTATGTTTCTGTCGTCAGGGTTATGCGATCGCCGTCTGAGCGTCTATTTTAATCCACCAGCTCGGGATCAATACACGAATCTGTTGATAGTTTTCGAGAAATGAGCGAATATGTCATCCAAACGCCCCGTCTTTAGTTGTTAAAGGGAATAATGACCTAGATACAACACATCGTCTCTGCTGGAGGTAAACACGCACAAATTTATCATCTTCTTAAAAAAACAACAACAATATGCTCCTCTTCTTCATCTCCGTCTTAAAAATAACATCAGAAAGACCATCTGGTAGAAAACGTCTCTTTTCGCCACAGGTGGTTTGACCTTACATCAGACTCTGTGATTAATACGTGGCCATTTCTGCTTTTGATTAGCCTACGCCTCAACCTATTCAGACGACTGCCACAGACCGGCCCTGGGAGAATTACAGCAGCCTTTATGTGTGTGTGTGACTGTGTGTGTGCACTGATCCATAATGCATGTGATCCTTTCGCCTCCTCTAATGAAAACGCCCTTTTCTTTGCAACTGTCCGCCCATTACGCCATCACTTCTCCTCTCAGCACAAATCACAAATGGATGTTCTGCTCAGTTTGTTATGTTGCAATTATGCAAATGCATTAATGGATTCTTGTGCACCTGTGGATGCAATATTTGAAGCCCCGCGTGTTGCTTTTACTCAATCCAGAGAGAGGACGACGCCGCAGAGATACAATATGCAAACACAAGAGGAAGATGATGACATTGTCTTCATTCAGCCCCCTCATCATCCTCACTCATCCATCATAATCTTAATGGACTGAGTGAGGGATGCTTCAGTCAAATTATGAGGTGCAAAATGAGCAAAACCGTGGAAAGCATGAATCACTCTCTCCTTGTGTGTGTGTGTGTGTGTGTGTGTGTGTGTGCGCGTGTGTGTGTATGTGAGCACTGCAGGCTGTAGTTGCTGTAGAAACAGCAATAACAACACTGATGAAAGTGGTTTATGCAGGCAGGTGCTGCAGTGTGTTGTTGTCTATCAGAAACTCATCACAGCTGTTTTAAGTATCCATAATTCTCATCAATACTGATATTAACTGGTCGCTGCACAGTTTTGAAGTAGTGGTGCTTTTAAGTATTTTGATTTTTCAGTTTTGTAACCAAACAGCTTGATGGAGTTTCACTGAGGGCCCTTAGTAGAGGAGAGATGTGGGAATCTGTTATTACTGTTATCATGTTGTTAGATCTCATTTTAAAAATTGGATTTTAGGGCACCCAGGTGGCTCACCAGTGAAACACGTTTGATTCCAGCATGCCATCCCCTCTCTCTCCCCTGCCCTTCCTGTCTGTCTCTACACTTTACCTATCAGTAAAAAAAAAAAAAAAAAGATTTTATGGGATTCATTGTTGAATGTTTTTGTTTGTTCTCTTCACCAAAGCAGCATCTGTAAGTTGTATTTCTTTGGACGTGTCAGTGTAAAATATTCTGTTCTCTGCCTCTGGAATGAATACAGATTACATCGAACACTGATCACAATGCATGGCTGATCACCGCCATGTTTTGGTTTTGCAGATTCAGTTATGGAGTCAAATGCAATTGTCATGAAATTAGATACTCTCTCCCCTTAAAGCCGCCTGACTGCAACAGAACACAAAAACAGTGGCAAAAGACCTCTTAAATTAAATTAAATTAAATTAAATTAAATTAAATTAAATTAGAATAAAATAAAATAAAATAAAATAAAATAAAATAAAATAAAATAAAATAAAAAGAAATGAAATGAAATGAAATAAACTAAAATAATTCACTTTGTTCCTAAGCTTGAGAAAAAGCGGAGACAACAGCCAAATATTTAGTCCTGATAGACTTGATACTTTAGTGTTACTTTGCAATGCAATTTTATTTAAACAGACTCAACTTGGTTTCACACTTCCGCCGTCAGTGAGTCAACTGAGGGTGAACACCAACACTGAATAAAATCAATCTCAAAACAACAGATGGCAATCAGATCGGGAGACTGGCTGCGTCCTTCATGGAGACACTGGTCTCCTACAAAACAATTCGTCCTCAGACTGAGGCATTCGTCACATTTAATACCTGATGTGTTTTCTATTCGGCGAAAAGATGGAGGATGTTATGACATGTGACCGTAACACAAGCAGCTGTGATGCTGCTGATAGACAACAGTAATTACAGTCACACACCAGACCAGATTATCAGAGGAGCGCGATCAATTATTTGATAGTGGATTCATCATCATCTGCATGGGAACGGTGGCAGTGAGGATCGAGCAGGAGGGCCGAGGAAGGGCAGAGAGCACGGTGATTTATGAGAGAAGGTTATGGATTCGCTGAAGGTCCGAAGTGAAACAGAGACTTAAATCAAAGCCCTCCCATTCATCACTCTGATAAACTCTTACCAATATTACCATTCCATAAAATGGGATATGTAGATTTATTGCAAGGCTTAAAGACAAGCTGCTACACAGGACTGATGTTTACACTTCTTCTACTTGTTATTTTCAGCGTCATCTTGTTGCCCCGTGGCCTGACCTAAAGGTGTGGGTGTGAATGGATGATTTTGGTTCAACAACGAGCACCAAGGTGAATTTAAATGTAATAAATTTAAACACGTCTTCCTGTGATTACAACTAATCCATTAGTTGTATTCACGCTAATGTGTTGACTACATCAAGAGCATTTCCAGGTCTATTTGTCATTCAGTTAATAGTACACAGCCAGCTGAAGTATGCACTTTCAGCCTCTCCCAGGAGAGAATATGTTTGAAATTCAGCAAGACTGCCTGCGTTTGCCATTATGCCCTCCGAATGGCCCGCTGCCTCCTTGAAATGCACATCTACATGCACCACAGCTGAATGAAACCCAGTCAGCTTGTGCGGAGACATTTTCTTCAAACTCTTTGTTGACAGTAACCATAGAATATTGATTTGAATGGCCGGTTCAACCCATCACATTTATCTCTGCAAACGCAGGTACCGTGACATAAAACACTCTGCTAAGTCAATTTTGCATTTGTGTTAAAAAGGCTGACAAGCAGCAGATAATGAGCGAGAGGATGGGAGGACAGGAGGGTGACATGACTGATAACCGAGGCCGGACGTGACATGAGGTTTCAACCAAACGCAACATAAACATGTCAAGGGAGGCGATCAAATACAGCAAAATATCACCAGGAGTCTGGATTTCAGGCTGATGGAATCCATGTTTTAAATACCAAGATAATGGGAGATTTATCACGTTCACAGTTCATAACAAAACTAGCAGGAAACTAATTTAAATTAAAGACAATGCGTCAACTCAACATGTTACATAAATCTCTGGGGACAGCATATGTGCCGGAGCATTTAACGGGACTAAAAATAGCGAGGATTTGGATCGTTTCAACAGTATCACCATGCCTAATCACTTCACTCCAGGTTGCGTTGGGAACAGAGCGAATTTCAAGCAACGTCTTCATAAGAACAAACTTGAATCAATGTCTTTATAATATGTCTGACATCATCTACAGCTAGAAATTAAAGGTACGTTCCAACCAAAATCTACAGGCAGAATTTCACGTCTTGTAGGCCTGGAAGACACACCGTCAGCTTTGGTACGGGATTAGTATTGGTAACCAAATGTGGTTAAAAATAGCCAGAAATGTGGATTTCAAGTGGAATTGTCCACAGGGTCCATGCTGGTCCAAGCATATGGGCTTCAGGAGGGATTTGCCTGGGCTGTTGGCAGCTGATGACGTTTTGGACGTTGCCAGGTGACATCCTAGGGACATCAGTATAGGTGATGATGCAGGATTTCATTCTGGTAGCTGCAAATTCCAATATATAAACATTTAAGATGGGGATCATAATTATCTGACATCCATACGCAACAGCACAGGCAGGTGTTCAATCGTCAATAATGATTTTTTTTTTTTTTTGCGCACGTCTTCAATATTTAAACGTTCGGTAATTTGCCGTATACGTGCGCAGAATCAATAGGACGCCGCCACTCTGGGTGTACAGGAGGTGCTGTGTAATTGCATCATTTGTTGTGTTTGCCAATTGAGATTGAGAGCAACTGCGATCATTTAAGCATGGTATTTGGAGTAAACACTGTTTGATTTGAAAGCGCATTCAGGTGTTGACATCGCGTCTGAAAAAAGCAGATTTACTGCAGTGCCATCAAAGTGCATGTGAACTGATGCTCTCTGATGTTTGAGGCCCTCCAGGGAAACCATTTTTTCCGGTAGATTCTCTGGCCTACATCCACTTCTCCATGACCACCGCAGCCACTTTGTCACTGTTCTCACGGCCTCTGCCTCAGCGCGAGCAGAAAACCGCATCGAACCACGGAGCAGGCTATAGCCCCGATCGATCGGCTGCATGGCTCTCGCGGTGGCCATTATCTTTACTGCCTTGTTACCAGATGGAGCCAGTCAGCGAGGGCAAGAAAAGAAAAAAAAAAAAACAACAACCTCGCACACCTCCTTTTGTGTGAACAGATGGGGCACGAAGAGATTGGCGATATCATATGGAGCGAGGAATCGCAAATTGCAGAGGCTCGCTGACCACGTCCAAGACGGCAGAACAAAGACAGCGGGAGAGGAGAGACATGTGGGCGATTACCTATGGAGAGGAGAACCCATATGACCCAAATACACTCCTAGTTCAAGTGACAAATAGGTTGGCTTCCCGTGCTATTGTCTTTGTGCTCTCTATGTTTTTCCACAGGCTTTGACTCTGCGGTTCTAAATGTGCGGATGAATTCCTTCCCACTCACTTCCACCAAATGTGTCAGCGATGGGAAACATTGCTCGAAGGGGCATCATGGTTGGATGGTTGGAGCTGACAGAGAAGCTTAATTTAAGAAGAAAATCCCACAGTAGAGTTATTGTCAGCGAGGGGATTTGTTTGATTCATCCAACACTTCATTAGGGAGAATTCTTGTTTGGTGGCGAGACTTTTATCCTCAAATCGACTCGGCTCACAGCACAATAAAGTGTCAGGCTCCACCAAGGAGCTGTCTGAAGTGCTGCCTGTGCTCATTACTCCACCTTCGTATCACGAAGCGACCTGAGCACATGTTAAGACGAGACAGATCTGAACCCACCCACATTTCTCTTCCCGTTTCTCTGTCAACTCTCACTTTTTTTCTCTCTCTCTCGCTCTCTCTCGCTCTCTCTTTCTGGGGGTTTGACCTGAAGGTTCCTATTTATACAGCAAGACAGCTGTCAACTGGAAACACTGGCAGACTGCAGAATAGCTGGAAATGTGAAATGCTATTTCTAGGACTTGACAGAATACTAAAGTGAAGGTTGGTGCCGAATAAGTCATAGCATACTGAGCTGTATGGTCTATGAGCATAATGGATGTGAAATCAGGTCACGGTGTCTTCAGCGGCTCTCACAATCAATCGACTGTGTTCTTCTGAACCGACAATTTGGCTTTTTGTTCAGGGCATTAAGAGAAATCAGCGAATGGAGAAGAAGACAGCACGTTCCTGAGATAGGAAGGGAGGCGGGGGCTGGGGGGGAGAGGAAATGGTCACGACAAAGGCAAGCATGAGTCATGCTGACACACAGGGACAGTTTAGGTAAGCAGCACCCATATCATGGGATCACTGACCCCCCTGCGGAGAGCCGAGGGGAGGTGACACAGTACCAGACGACCGGAGAAGACGAGCCAAGAATGCAGGATCAATACCTCCGCCACCACGGGGGCGTTTTTTGATGTGACATCGTGTCCTTTAACCTGAGATTCAAAGTTATAAATGCAATTGTACAGAACGGCCGGATTCAGATTTGAAGCCTCGCTATGTTTGCTGCTTGAGAAAGTGTTAAAAAATGGAAATTCCAATGAAAAAACAGCGAGGAAAAATAGATAAACAGATTAACAAAAGCCAGAATACGCCAAGATAGAATGTATTCACAGTTGTGGTCATTTTCAGAGCGCTCACATCACAAATTATCCAAAAACCACAAGCGATCCATGGATACCATATCTATTTATCTATTCATATATACGGTTTATATAAATACAGTATAGTTCGCTGTAGCTCCTCTTCCCAGTTGCCACCATTTTATGAATTTTAATACGTTTTTCATCTATCCTATCCACAGCTGAGATCTTCACGGATTAGGGCAGAGGAGCGGTGGAGAGGTAGAGAGACATTTGAAAGCAGCTGACTCACACAACGGCTGTAACGTTTCGAATCACAGGATACAAAATAAGAAGCTTATATCAGCATATTCCTCATGGGAGCAATTATTCAAACAGAATGTTCCCCCACATACACAAAAACCAAAAAAAACAGCACACGGGTTTGTCCTGCAGTGTATCCATCAGCTCAGACTGTGAAACCTCTTAAAGGCACTGATGGATATTAGGGAAAAATACAACAATGTGCTTCAGACTGCAGATGCCAGCAGCAGCGTTCACGCCACATCCAAAACGAACAGGCGGATGTTATGCTGGTGTGTTATGATGTGAACCATAACAGATGAGGAACATGAAATAGATGCAAAAAGGCGATAGAGGGGATATTGCGACATTTTTTTTTGTATCTCCTGTGTTGTTGTTTTTTACCATTATGTAGCTTATTTACAACTGATGTCTGTGTTTACATGCTTTGGTGTGTGTGTGTGTGTGTGTGGGGGGGGGGGGGTTGTTTTTT
>OMNV01016539.1:0-16216 GCA_900303265.1 Brotula barbata | reverse complement strand
TTTGATCCTCTGCGTCTGGCTCGGAGGGATTCGATTCAAACCTGTATCTGTCACATTGTGTGTATATTAAACGCAAACACGCAGCCTCTGTGTAGATTTATCGTGGATGGTCACTGAAGTCTAGAGTGTTTTCCTAAACTGAAATGCAACGAGGACTCTACACGACAAAATAAATATATTGGTGCTGTGCGTCTCATCAATTTTAACACACCCCACACTGCACTAACGTTTATTGCTCGAGCCCTAACGACAGCTCCTCCGTAGTGTTGCATTTCGTAGCTAATTACCCATTGTCCACGGCCTATTGTGAGCTGTTCTCTATAATGACTTTAAAAGAAGCATACGCCGTACATCTCCCTCTCGCTGCTGCTCATCTGCACTCGCACTCTGGACAATTCTTCTTCATGTTATCTGACTGCACCGCCGTTCTCTCTAATCCCTCTCCACGAGGTGCTGCCTCCATTTTGCTCTGTTCCTTCCCCTCAGCCGCACCAGAGGCACCATGCAAAAACACACCAGCCATCAGGGAGAGCAGTGCGTCTGTGATATGATAGACAGAAGCAGAGTGACGCACATGCTGACTGTTTTATCTGATTCATCACCAGCACACACACACACACACACACAAAGACACTCACACACTGCACACAACCAAAGCTGATTGAAAGAGCTACGATTGCAAATAAGTGCTAGTGCTGTTTGTGTGACATTGGATAATAAATCACGTGACCGCAGACTTTATTCATCCACAGGGGGAAAATTAGTTCGCTCCTATTCAAGCTGTCCTCGGCTCAAAATCAGTTTTAAAAAAAATCTGCCGTATCCAACAAAGGATGCCGCATTTTCACGATAACAAAAAAAAAAAAAAAATGACAACAGCATTTCTGACATTTAAACCAATGCTGCGAGATTAAACTTGGATTTGTCACGCTTTAGCGAATAGCATGCTACATTGTTTGCACGTGAAGGTTTCTATACATGTATGTAGCCTCGGAAATGCATGCACTGCCCTGTGGGGTGATGGTTAACTGAGAATGAGGTTAACTCAGAGAGACAGCTCCCTATCGGCTTCAGAACCAAGCCTGGATGGTGACGTAGACGTCACAGCAAATATGTCACAGTCGTAGGAAAACAGCAGGGAACGTGTTGACTTGCGGTTCACCAGACACTTGTGTTCAATCGGAGTGGCTGAGCCAAACCTCTTGAGCCGTTTCTCACAAAAAGGAAAGGCCCTCATGGTCGGTGGGACAGAAACGGGTCTGGAAACCTGACGTGTTGTGACTGTAAGAAAATAAGCAGACAAAAGCTTTGTTTTCAATCAGATCATATAGATAATAGTAATCCTGTTGAAAACATCCCACGACCACCTTTCAATTTGACTGAACTGCTGTATTTGCAAACACACCAAAGGGAACGGCAGATAATTAACGGAGCTATCTGATTTTGACTAATTGCATGCCTTGGTCTGAGGTTTAGAAAGCAGTGAAAAAGATAGCAAGATAGACGTGAAATGTTCGGAGTGACAGATGGGGGCCTGGATCCATATCTGCAGGGTCACACAAACACAAGAACAACGAGTGCCGTCTTGTGCGGCCGGCTCCCCTCCCCTGCTGAATGGCAATTAGTGCCGGACATAAAGCAGGACACCCCGACTTAACTTCTCGCGTCCAGTTCGCCGTCTACTCTCCTCCTTTACGATCAGGAAAACAACACAAGTTACATCATGATGGACAGCAGATATACACATATATAAATACAGATACTAGTTAACTACTGAGGTCAAAATAGACCTTCAGGCCAACGTCTTAACAAGTGTGTCACATAGAAATGAGATCCTGAGTCCTGCTTGGTATTGTACAAATGTGACCAATAATTCTGCAGCCCTTGGAAGAATCTGGTCGGGTCCCCTTATTACTCACAAAATAATGACAGTGAGAGTTATTTTTTGCTTTAGTTTACCCATCGGCCCCTGGAATCATCACAACTTCCACCTCATTAGCAGCACATTAACTCTGCTCTTTGTTTGGGTTTCTGACGTGTGTATACCGGACAACAAAGTGTCTGCTATACAAATAAAATTAAGGTTGAGTATAGCCAGCTGGAAATTACTGTAGGCGATGAAATCGACTTGTTAATGAATTCATGCCTCTTAGAGCGATGGTCTAGCTGCATGAATGAATGTAATTACGGTGTGTACACCGGTGGTCTAACACAGACAGGCACTTACTGAAATGATTCCCTGGCTTTGGAGCGCACACTGTGAAGAACACCGCGTGAAACTTGTATGCAAATACAGCTTTCAGCACTTCCAAATATAGGCTACATGCTGCCAGGAGACCTGTGATTGAGGTGGGAAGGTGACAAGACAACACAATAGAAAATAGATGTGTATCAGCATGGTTAACAGAATGAGTCAGAGCTCGAATTTACACCAAAAAGTGGTGGTTGACGTCGTAGACCAGGGATTTTTATTTTAGGCCATGGACCAACTTCTCTTCCCCTGTGCTTCTTCTTCGGGTATGCCAGTGTGGAAAATCCACTCTCAGGAGATACACAACTGACAGATTTTATTATTTTGGATTAAGTGGTTTCAAAAACAGACTGATAGTATTGATGTCAGTGTCAAGGACCTCCTGCAACAACTCGAAGGACTATGGGGGAGCTCGCGGACCACACATTGACAGTTCCTGTCATAGCCCTGCACTCATTTAGGATTAAGAAGGAAAGACAGATAGATGCTACAGTTTTCCATGTAGTTACGGCCTACATCCATTTCATCCGTTCACTTCGTCCAACGTCTCCCCCCATTTTTCCGTGTTCTATTTTACGATTTATCGTGCTGCAAAAACAGGCATAGTGCAACGGGCACTCTGCTGGTGCCTGTGAGCTGAGCCTCTCGGGCTGAAGCAAAGCGAAGCTGACAAGTAGGTTCAGCTGCGTCACAGTGTTCTTTGAAAGAGTGTAAAGAAAAGGGAGACAACTAAAGCAGGCCGCTTCTTTCAGAGATGGTTTACACCTCTTGGATCCTCGTTGGCTTTTGCCTCGCACGTTATCTTACCAACGTGGAGTAATCGCAGTTACCCTCTTATTACGAACAGCAAAACATTTGGGTCCACATGGTCACTTGTGTTCATTTTATCACCACTGCTGTAGGATTGATGCATTAGAAGAGAGAGTTGGAGCCACTGTGCCGCTCCTTACGTCTTACATAATCCCTCTTTTGTTACGGATGCAGATGTGCCAGAGGAAGGCTGTCAAAATCTGTGCCTCCTTAAGGAAACCACACACTCTCTGTTGGATAACAGCAAACCCATCTCCTCTCATGTTTCTACCCCCACACTGGCTTTTCTTTCCTTTCCTGCCCATCCCCCCCTTTCCACAGAGGAGTGCCCTGGTAAATAATTGAGGCATATTTCTCCACCGCTACATGCTGTAGCTACCCTACTAAGATTTTGTGCGATCTGGGTCTCATCAACATTTGGTTATTCCAATTTAGAATCTAGAACAGAGCCTGTCATCGGTACCAGTGGGTGATGCTGCCGAGTGCCCATGGTTTCCTCCACAAGAGCCCAGAGGAAAATGATCAAATAATGAAGCAACAGAAGATGCAAGCATTGGTCTTGACCCTCTGAAGTTGAAGTACTGTAATTTTACAAACAGCGCCTCTATAATTAAATGTCTGCATTCCCCATTTCACTATGTAGAATTCAGTGTCTAGCATCAACTCAAAAAGGGGTTTCCAGCCATAATATGTGCAGGATTTATTGGATATATATGGCACACATAATGGATCATTCGGTTTCAGTACTCTTTAAGTTTCTGTCATTCCCAACCTCTTCAAAGCAAACTGCTCCAGAGAGAGAGAGAGAGAGAGAGAGAGAGAGAGAGAACAAAATTGGCCACTTAAATTGAATAAAAAGTTTTTCAGTCCAAATAAATGTTTCTTTTCTTTAACATGACATCACTCAATATTACCATTTATTATTTAAATTACGTATGACACAGGAGGCTTAGCTTGAACGTTTTTGGTGCTGCAGTGGCAGAAACATGAAGCGTTCCCGGCTGAGATTTACAGTGACGCGTTGCTGACACCTGCTGTCGTAAAGCATGAACTCACTCTTCCATCAGTCCCTCTTTCATCTTGACATTAACAGACATTTATTGAAGTAGCAGTTTTGATTTAAACAGGGATACATATTTGTGCCCTCATAGCATCTTCTCCACCACACACACCCATGGCTAAATCGTGTAGAAACAGAATCTTAAAGGAAATCAAGTTTGTCCTGAGCAGCTTCTTTTATATGACTTATTATTTGCATTTATTAAAATACTAACTTGGGTAAAATCAGCTACATTATTTAACGAAATATTGTAAATATAAACAGAGAAAAACATAAAATACAGCTGCATCAAAGACGTGCCGCTTATTTACAGCAAAGGCCTTCAACGTGACGGTGTCATAATGACACGAGCTTAAATGCCTGAGATCAAACAGTCTTTGTAGTACTTGATAGTGGCTCATCACCGATATTCAATATGTCAGCCGAGTCTTTCTAGGGAGTATTTCAGAGGAAATCCACCCTGGTCACAAAATTCACTGTGACCTTCTTGGCTTTGCGTATATATTCTGCTGAACAAATGACAATAAAGATTTTACACCCAAATAAATGATACTTTCAAATAGTGCCCATGATTTTGAATGACAATATCCCCAGAAACATCCAATGGATACATTAGCTTTCATTCATTCACCATCAGTGAATGTGACTCCAGTTTTGGGTAGATTTTCCCTGAATTAGTGCAACATAAACAGCAGAGTACAGCTTCCATATACTTTCTGCTTTGATTCTTCTGCATACATTATTTTTAATAAATCTAGCTACAGATGTCTACCAATTAGAAAGAAAAACAGCATAAAAACATAAAACCCTCATTCCAACATATGAAAGATAAAACAGAGTATAACTGTAGCTCAAACAATATTTTTCTGTTTCATATTCGTACATATTTTTCCCCACCGGTGCAAAATAGGAAAAAATGTACCTGTAAGAGCGACTTGGATTCAACTGAGGCTTCATCCTCTTTGATGTGGTGACACACTGTATGCCATACGGTGATAACAGTCTACATTCATATTGTATTAACATTCTGACCAGTTTCTCGTTTAAGTGTGCAATATAGCATGCAGCAATGCCGATCCTCTATAAATAAACCTCTAAATTAAAAATCATTCCAGTGATATAACCTACAATCATTAGTTTAAGCATTCTGATTCAATCTGTGCTCTGTATTTGCTCTAATATCAGTCAGCGGCTCTGACACTCTCTCACTTACTTGACTAATGCAACCGTCTCCAGCGTGTCCTGTTCCATAAGGCTGGAGTCTTCTGGAGATTTCAAATCAATATCTAGCACCTTTGGTGTACTGCTGTCACACAGGCTTTCCGTGTTGACATTAAGGCCGACGACGTCGTCTGCTTCCTCCCCGATGGAGGAAGTGTTTGCTATAAGGTCTGTAAGCTGTTCCTGCTCTGCTCCCCGTGTGTCTGATTCTTCCTTCGTCTCTGGAGTTGAGGGTCTTCGGGCGACAGATGAATTATCTGTATGAAAAATAAAAATAAGTTACACTAGTGATAAATCAGTGGGGTGTAAATATTTTTTAACATTTAACCTGCCTAAATAGACATCATTTAAAATGTACTGATGCAATATGATGTAACGAGAGACCCTTCATTAACCCATCCAAGGACATTATTTTTCCACTGAATATTCACTGCATATATCCGGTCTACTCTCTACTTGCTCTGCGTATTTCTGCCTAATTTTGTCCACAGCTTATTATTCAGCTATGTCATCTGAAACAAGGCACACCAGTAGCTGAATTTAATTATGGTAATTTTTCTTTTCAAGCCGGATGACATTAATCACATCTAATTGAGCCGTTCAGCTGCACAATTCAATCTCTTGTACTTACCCAAGCTAAATTGATCACAAGATTCATCTCCATAATTAGCAAACATGGAGCTGTTGCCCATCTCGTTGGTGAAAACCATGCCTGACACGTCTGGAGCCATCGTCTCTGTGATGCTGGAGACATCTGCCATTGACAAAGACCGCAATCAATATGAAGTTCTTTGTCTAAAAGCACATTTCTGCACATCAGCACTTGTTTTGTTTACCCGATTCCATCACTGGCTGTGTGGGTGAGGAGACACAGAGGTCATACACAGCTTGCTCCATTTCATTCAAGGCCATTTTACTCTCAGCAGAGGGGCCACATTCAGCCACTGAAGGCACCTAGGGGGAGAGAGGGAGCCAGGTTTTAAGATTCAGATGAGGACCCAATAAAAAAGTGTGACAAATAATATCAGATACATAATGAGTGAGAAGTCTAAGAATAACTTTTTCACCACCTATACCTCGGTTTGTTCATTCGCAGGAAGCTGTTGAGTGCTGTCACCCGCAGTAAAATGAAGATCACTTTTAGTCTGGGTGTTTGGTTCAAGTTGACGCGTTGGGATCCTGTGCAAGTAGCCATAGCCGATCCCACAACCTAAGCTAAAATAAACACAGACAGGACAAGGAATAAGTCACGCATTAAGACATTTTGATGAGGCACTAAGCAGTCTTTTTTTAAAACCTACCTTCCCTCGCCTCCCCATGCACCATTAGGAGTCACCACCACCTCTCTGCAATGATCGCTCTGCGTGTTGTACACCAGCAGCTTCAGAGGCTTCCCCTCGTTGGCTTCAATCAAAGAAAAGAAATCCTCTGACTGTATGGATGACACAAGAAGACCCATGTTAAAATGATGCAGCATGTCACGCTCGTGTATGTCTGTGTTTTTGATACATTTAAAAATTGGCAAAAAGGAACACATGCAGGAAATCTTACATCTTGTAACACCTGATCAGCTCCCACTATGAAGTCATGGTGTGCATGTAGGCCTGCACATGATGCAGGAGAATTATCTTCAACATTCTAACAGAGGAAACACAGATAAAGAAGCTTTTAATATCCTGTCTGACAGAAACTAAATGATGATTGACGTCTTCCAAAAACAATCTAGTAAACTAATTCAGTGTCTATGAGCTCACCTTGATGAATAAAGCTTCTTTAACATTAAGACTTGCTTGATAAATTGTCACAAAACTAATCCAACAAGCAGCTGGGACATTTTAATAATCTGGTTTTCCTTCCTTGATCTTCTTGAATTAATCTCTTTACATTACAACACAATAAAAGAACATGTATGCAAGGACTGATCTCAAACTCTGAGCTTATGGAAAAATGTAACTAGTTTCAGATTAGTCCAGTTGAGGGTTCGCCTTTACTTACCAAAACATGCCAAACGTTCTCACTGGCTCCCTCGAAGCTGCAGAAGCGGACGCTAGCACCCAGCAGACCCTGCCCACCCCACATGTTACTGGGTACCACCTCCAGTTCCCTCACCCTCTGCGTTTTGGTGTTGTACACCTCGAGTTTGATCGGTTTCTCCACATTGGCTTTTAGGAGGTCTTTCAGCAAGTCACTTTCTTTATTCTGGAGAAAGAATGCAGTATGCATTATACTAGTTCCAAGCAGCTTTTTTTGGGATGCTTAGGTTTGAAGTCAAAGAAAAAAAGCAAATAAAATCACACAAGAACACATAAAGGCAGAATCATAGTTGCATAGTCCAAAAATCACTTTAAGCAGAACTTTTACGCAGAAGAAAATGCAATTTCATGCAAGACTTTCTGAATATTGATTAACCACTTGAACACTGGTAAATACATTGGTAATTCAATATGCATTGAGGGTAATTTAAAGGACTTTGGATATATTTAATAAGCCTTTCCACATTCGTAACACATTTAATGCATACTTGAAACAATAATCTTTGTTTATTGACAATTAATATTACCAATCTAAGGACAACCGATAATATTAATAATTGCCTGAGCAAGAAAGTGCGTGAAATTTAATGAAATTAAAATAATCAAATATATCCTAATTGTTACTTGCTACTTCTGAACTCCATTTTTTGAGCCTCAGTCTTTTCTTTTAACTGGGTCACATTCTCTCACTCCAAAGATTAATGTCTACCCCATTCTTTGAAGTCATGTTTAATTTATTCCTACTGCTCAATATCACAAGGAGAAAACCTTAAGGTGATGGCAGAAAAATGGGGGAATCTCAGAGGCGGAAATTTGAATAACTTACAAAGAATGAGAAAGAAATGTAGAAATGCAAAGGGAAATTTGAATATTTTTACCTCCTGGTGGAAATGTCACTACAGGAGACTACTTACAAGTCTGGTATGGCCTACGGAGAGGATGAAATCGAAGAAAGCCTCTATCCCAGCCCTCTGAGCAGGGGACTCTGCTTGAATCTGGAATGTTGAAAGAATAAAATGAAATTTTGTTGATTTGACACAGAGATCCCAACACGCCCTCATGTGGCAGCTCTAGATATTGCAGTGACCAGAGTTTGGGGTTCTTCGCCTCTAGATGCACAGCTGGTGCTCATCAAACGGTTAATACTGTTTAACAACTATAAAACCCCTTTACTGGGTAAGCAGTGGTGACGAACGAGGCAAGTTCACAAATCACAGTCAGGAGCTAAGCTAGTTAGCATGGTTACGTGTCAAATGCCACCTCATCGGCACCGGAGGATCCTTACGTGAAACTGACCACGGTGTAAAGAGTTACGTTAACAAAAATAACCTGAACGAGCAGCTACTGTTTCTTCAGGCGGCAACTATCTCTGTTCACAGTTAGCACAGCCAGCTATTTAAGTTAACTTAGGACAAGATAATGACAGAGATTCCTTGGCGTATGACTGTGTGACATCCTTTCCAAGGTTGTGCCTGTAACGTACCCCGTGAACATGGTATCCGCTGTTAGCTCCCCCGTCTCCCAAAAATGAACTCTGCGGCAAACCCATTGGCTTCAAATCTTACGAACACCGACGGCAACGTCACCGAGGCAGATTAAAAGTCATCACTAACTAGTAGAGGTACTATCTAGCTAATTATAGCTAGCTAACGCTAACAGTGCATGCAGGATGACAGCACAGACAGGCACTTGTGAGCTAAGGCAAAGCTAATAAATAAAGATGTCAGATAAATCGATCGGTCACTCCTGCGTCTCATACACACAATAATGTTCAAGAAAATCATGATGTCAACCATGCTTATATCGATTGGCCATCCTTAATCAGTCTCATGAACAGCTGAATAGAAAAATAAATAAAATTCTGCACTTTATTATGAAAGTGAAGATTTGTTTTTATCACTTGTACTTGTTTAATGTATTGGTTTACTCATTTTGATCATTTGATCTTTTTATCTTATCCACTGGTATAAGAATGTCCACACATTGTTGTTGTTAGAAATAGATACCTGCCGATCAAGTGTATGTCCCTATTAGTGGGGACATTGTCTGGGTCAAGGTCCTCTTTGCCTTGGTGAGAACACACCTGCTACATTCACACCAGTGAGAGGAACATGTGGAAAGTGTAAATAGTTGACAACCTAGAGAAAAAAAATCATTATATTCCCACCCCCCACTCCTCAGTACACCTCCAACATAATGTTTTCCACTTCACAGAATTTGCTGGATTTGACAAATAACCTAATGTTTAACAGTTTGAGAAGGTCTTATAGATTATAAATTGTATATTTATATATATGTGTGAACTGTGAGTTGACACTCACACATATCCTGTATGTTCTACACGTGTTCAGTACATTCAATAAACCAGTTCTCCTCCACTTCTTTCAGTGCACTATAACTTGCCTCATGAACTTGTTTTACACTGGTGGGGACTGTTACAACCATCCTGCGGGAGGCTCTGATCAATGTGCTGGAGCATTCAATCTGCTCCCAGCCTAACTGGTGGGGCAGCGTTGCTCTGGCAACCAAGGTTTGTGCTAGAGGAGATGGGATTATATCAGCCTGCAAGGTAGTAGTGACCTTTGTAAGGCTATTCCTCCTCTCACTTGAAGTTCTGTTTACTTGTCAGAGATAATAAAGGAGACCACGAGCACAGTGTCTTCAAATTGGACGTAGTCTTTTAATATCTGTTCAAGAACTGGAGAAGGCACATTCGTTTGATTGATTGAGTCGTTATGTTAAATTGTTCTTCAGATGGGGATTTTTAAATTCCTTTTTAAAATGAAGATTACTGATGGCAACGTTCTATTCGGTGCTAAAAGAAACAAGTGAGATAACGTTCATGTGGTTTGTAAAAATAGATGAGAATTCAGCTACAGTTGTTCATTTGGTCACAGGGTGGCAGTAATGCTTCATGTTTTAAAATCTGCTCCGTTTATCCACATTTCTGTTATTTCTCACTGTCCCAGAGATTTATTACTTTTTGGATTCACAGCAGTTCAGTGTTCCTATGCACGTCCAGCACGTCTCCAAATGCAAAGTTACGGGGTCGGGGGGAATTCCAAAGCGCATTTTAGAGAACGTTTTGGATTTAAGCCTGAAGGAATCGGGGCCTCTAGTACGCAAAAGGTTTTAGTAAAAAGGTAATGTGGTAATGAGGTAATTATAAACAGCATTGCCAGTAAGATTGGTCAAAATCTACCTAAAGAGCTTGTCTTAGCGAGTGCCACATTTTCTTAATTGTCTCCAAATGTGACGAGTGCAGTCCCAGGCTAAGCATTTAATTCCTGCCTTGGATCTCTGGCCATATGTTTATGGTGATATTCAGGAGACTACAGCATGACCTCATGTAAAGTAAATATTTTTCTCTTAACCATGGAGACAGGAAACCAGAGATGAATTCCAGTGGTTTACGCAAAAAAGCAAAACCAATGTCATTTCAGTGCACAGCGTGAGCGGCACCTTTTAAGACTCGAGAAAATGGTCAAATAGAAAAAAGTCGTTTACGACCTCGCAAAGTATGCAAAATGGAACAAATCCAAAGAAAGAATGGAATTGATAAAAGTGGTCTGAATTGCACTTGTGCAGGCTAACAATGCTGAGAACAAACAACAGAAACATCAATTTAAGAAAGTGTTTTTTTTATTATTATTATTTGGAGGGACAAGCTGTCAAAATGGCTTAGATGAAAGAAACAGTTTTTGAACAGCAGGTTAAAGTGTGAATATGTAAAAAATAAAGCAGCTTTGTTTGCTCTGCAGGACCATTCAAGCAGAAATATGTACAACACAAAAGGCAAAATGTAAGACACGTTCTTTGAAAATAAAAATAAAAAAGCAGTACTGTAATACATTACATTGATAAATACTCACTGTTGCCATTGCTTCATGAGAATTGATGTTTTATACAAGAGAAACAAATGTTTACTTGCAAAATCAGTGCCCTCTTTATGGCATTAGAACATACATTGGATGGATTTCAAAGTAATCAAAAGGCAAAAAGCGAATAATACATTTCCAATGTGCACTCTACACTTTTCAAAAGTATACAATGAATCCGAACAAGTTTTAACAAACGGGACCTGCATGCATAATTTGTAAAGGGTCCGGAAAAGCTGTTCAAACAGCCGTAGAAAGGGTGAGATATGTACATTAACTCTGTAGTGTCCCTCATCTGTTCCCACCGGTGACAGCAGAATCACCCTTCGAAGGTCTTGTTCTGTAATCAGGCAACTCTTTCAATTTTCAGGTTTTGTGCGTGTGATAAAAATTGTATAATATATGCAGTTTTTATCCGCAAAAACCCTTCACATGTGTAATTTATAACAATGTAACCCAAGTCATAGACTTCCCAAAAATTCTGAGTACAATCAAATTGCGATTTACTTAGTTTTAGTGGCATTTTGCTAAGACATCTAACCATCACCACTGCCTTTGAAAAATACTTCAGAATGCTAGAGAGCGATAACCTTCATAAGTATACATTTCTCTGTGATTCATATATTACAAAGGTTGCCCCCAGATTGAAAATTACTCATTTCACTTTCTTAATAAAATAATCAATTTGTCAGTAATTAGAATTCTTTTTTTCAACCTACATAAATTAGTTACAAAATATTAGTGTAATTTTCTATGGTTACATTAGGCAGCGATAGAGACCCATAATTTAGTTTCAGTGATTAGGGAGATTCCACAGTTTTCAGTCCCGTAGCTTAAATGGAAGCACTGTGCACACACCGCCGGCACGCATGGTTCCCAGATAAGCAGGCACATCCAGTAAACTTCACAACAGCCCATTTTATTGCCAAACTGTCTTAAATTAAATAACTACTGAAATAATGACATAATAAGTTACCAAAAAAAAAAAAAGAAAATGTTAAATGTATAAGAGAATAGAAATTAAATACGTTCCGATGGACTTGTGGTCCCGTTTCCCATAACAATGCCAACGTGTGATATGGAAAAAGGAAAGAAGATTGCACTTTCAGGTGAAAATATCAAACCACAGTGCTTCTTGAGTGAAAGTAGGCATTATCTGAAATAAATAAAATAAAATCATAAAGGAAATAATTTAAATCCAAAGTAACAAGGACAATACAGCTACAGCTTTTAATGGTATGAGCGTCATCTTGTGGTTACCCAGCTCATAAATAAGAAACTCCATAATTTAGCGTTGAACTGTTGAATCGACCCCCACACAACCAGAACACTGCCTATTCATACGTAACTATTTTCACAGATAAAGTGCTGATCGAGGAGCTTTTTGAAGGATTTTTTTTGTACCATACGATCCTTGGGATAAATCTCGAGGAGAAAGTGTCCACTAGCTTCAGGATTCAACACGGGGGGGAGAGGGGCAGTGAGCCCAGAGGGAGGTCGCGAGTAGAACTATGTTGTGATTCGACTCAGGCTTCAGATAAAGGCAAAACCACGCCTATCACAGCAATGGTCACCGTACATAGCCTCCAAAAGCTAGAAAGCTAGAAAAAGATCCCTGAGGTGCACATTCAGCTGTGTTGAGATTCCCAACCTGGCCCCGGTTAGCTTGATTCCTCTTTAGCGTACGGTTGGTGAACTTAGTTTGGTTTGGTTAAGAGAGCTTTCTTAGGAATTGAGAGCCATCATTGGTTTGCGTGGTCAAATTGATCGTTTTCATTGTGTCTGGTTTCACTTTAACACTAGCTGCCGTCTCACACAGCGTTATTTCCAAA
This sequence comes from Brotula barbata, assembly GCA_900303265.1. Lineage (NCBI taxonomy): Eukaryota > Metazoa > Chordata > Actinopteri > Ophidiiformes > Ophidiidae > Brotula > Brotula barbata. The sequence continues at coordinate 3,131 of OMNV01016539.1, read as the reverse complement.
CTGCTTTGCTAACATTTTGAAGGCAAGTCTGGAATTTAAACATTAGGCAAAAGGGAAATCACAGCTTCCTCCATGATCAAACGCGTTCACGCTGACATCTTATGTGCATGTACAGTCCACTCCCCAACCAAAACCCCCCTCCTTTCCTTCCTCACACAGTCTGGAAATGTTTTTTTTTTGTTTTTTTTCGCGTCAAACTTTCACAGACTCCATCACAGACAGCTTCATGGCTTCCTCCAGCAGCTGATTGTCTGTAAAAGTGGTGGGGGGTTCAGGGACCGATTCCGAGAGGCCAATCAGCGACTCCAGCAGGCAGGTACCGGGGTCGCTCGCCGGAGGGAGGCTGGGGTAACTAGGCAACTGAAACTGAAAAAAGTTGTCCATGTGTTCGTACTCCTTGAGGGAGTTGTAGAGCGAGCTGGGCCCCAGGCAGGGGAACCCGTCAAAGAACTCCAGGTCGGATTCCGACGAGAGGCTCAGATCCATGTTGTAGCTCGCCGAGCGATCTATAGTCGGGGAGGGCGTGTGCGGCACGCTACTGCTGTGGAACAGGGCGTTACCCTGGTTGGCGTTCTCGTCCAAAAGTTCTGTGATGGCTGTTGCTCGATTGTCTGTGTGATCTTCCAAGAGTGCAGCATCTATATTGTCATTGTCGCAAGAAAAGTCCACCATGCTAAAGCTACTGAATGCCACCATCGACGGCTGCTGCTGTTGCTCCTGCCGGTGATCCAGGCAGAGCGTGTCCTCACCGACGGCTTTCTTGTCCTCGCTGCTAACCATCGAGCAGTTCTCCGTGTCGCTGAAACTGAGGATGCGGCTCAGGCCTTTCTCGTCCACGTCCAGCGGCGAGCGCTCCTCGCCGGGGCTCTCGCCTGTTTCGGAGTCGCTCTGACCCGACAAGTCCGATAAGTCCGTCATGTCGCTGCTGCAGCTGTTCTCCCCGGCTGCTGTCATCTCTGTGCTGAAGGCGAAGGACGGCCCCGCTGGTATGGGTGGGTGCTGCGCCTGGATGGGTAAGGCCAGCGGCCCGTGGGAGTGGGCGGTCTGGGTCTCAGATGTGTCCTCGTCCTCCTCTGTGCTGGACTGCTCTTCCAGCCTCTTCTCCAGCTCCAGCTTCATGATGGTGTGGATGTAATGCGTCTGTACCCTCGTGGAGTTGAACTCGATGCGTCCCTCGGTGTTCCCGCAGCCGTCCTTGGTGCAGCCGCATGGGAACGAGGAATGGTCCATCTGCGAGGGGAACCACAAGCTCGTGAAATCTCTCATCAAATATTCTGTTTTGGTATCATTGAACTACTCTGTCCAACCGAGCGCGCACATCTAGGCGGTGGTAACACTAACCTGACATTTGATGCCAGCCAGGCTGCAGCTGCAGGTTTCTGGCTCACAGAAGCCCTGACAGTCACAGCCACAGTTCTCCCTGGAGATCCTCAGCTCGTGCAGCTGCCTCTTCTCCTCCTTGTCGATCTTCTTCACACCTGCCGCTTTGAGCAACGCGTAACGCCGTTTTGACGCGTAAGGCTGGAGGAAGGATCCCTCGTCCACGTTGGCCCCACTGATGTCGATGTCCTGCTCGGGGATGTCGTCCACTGTCAGCCTCTCCGCCTCTTCGTTTTCCTGGGTTCCATTCTTAGTGAGCTGGAGAGAACACGCGTGTCAAATGAGTTGTTGCATTGTATTTACGGGTGTCACACACACACACACATATTACACATATTACACACTTTGCTCACCTTTAGTTTGAGGGCCTCCAACTTTTCTTCCCTGAGTCTGTTGAGGAGCTTTTCTCGGCGCAGGAGCCGCTGCTCCACGGCAAACTCCGCAAGCGTGTAGGTGCGGAGCGCGCTGTGGCGCTGCATCATGCCCAGAGTGCATCCTCCTCGACTAGGAACACTCGTGAAGCCCTGGCACCGGGGGAAGAAGAACACCGTCACCTGGTCAAAGGTCACATTTCCCCTCCGTGCTCTCTTGGATTTCTTAAGGATGGAGGTTGCTGTGGACGAAGGGAGAGACAACTTTAATGACCACATGTCCAAGTAGGAGACGATTTGATTGATGAGAAGCAGAAACATGCATTCTGTTGAACAGACACAATTGCTGTTTTGTGCCACTAGGGGGCATCGTGCTTCAGCTTGCACTGGACAGACTGTGACGTGCAAGCATGGAGGCTGCTGAACAGACTGAAAAAGGACTCCTCTCTGATTCACTGGCCTCTGTCTTCAAGCCCTTATCATGTACCCAATTAAAAGACACCATAAACAGGACTCCAACACAGTTACATCCTGTAGAGTGAAACTTTAAACTACCACAATCTATTCAGCCTGGCTTCTTGTGCTCCTGTGTGACAAAACACCCTGCCCAGGAAATTCCCCTCGCTCGCCAACAGAGTGGAGGAAGTAGATCTGCCAGGATCACAAACTGGCGAGTAAACGCGAGAGGCTTCCGGAACAAGCACAGTTCTCAGGACGGGGATAAAAGCTGCCCACCCCGGCCTCCACGCTCGCTGACAGTCCTCACTTATGGCCCAGTAACTGTCAGGAGTCAAAGGTCCCGTCTCTGTTAAAATCATTCAGGGCCCACAGCGACGGGCCATCTTTCTATACATGGACGAGCACAATCAAATCCTTCGGGGATCAAAGTGGAACCACATGTGGGACCCAGCTCAACAATTTATCCAACTTTTATTATAAATTCCACTTCCTCATCCTGCGAATATTCACCCGGACTTTTGAGTCCTGCTCGAAGACAGGCAACTTTTCCCCCGCTTAAGCTGTCGGATCCAATGTTTGTGCTTTTGGTGTGTGAGAACAGAAAAGGGAAGGAAAGACAAGATTCCACATGTGTTGGGCATTACCGTCGACTACCCAGTGGGACTCTCTCTCTGCCACAGAGACACACAGCGTTAAGTTCTTTACTCCAAAGACATATAAGTCAAGAGGGACCACCGCTAAATGTGCAAAGCCTCGGTGAGAGCTTGGATGTGGTCACTGAAGACAATAGCAGGACTATGGCCTGAAAACTGTTGCTAGGGGTGATACAGATGAAGCAGTCTCAGACCCGCATCCTTCAACTCCAGGCAGGCTCGTGACACTTGCAGGAGACAAATGACACCTTCTCCACCGTCTCCTCTG